>CABHPQ010171647.1:26526-73783 GCA_902168405.1 Peromyscus aztecus | reverse complement strand
TATTATTATTATTATTATTATTAAATATATGTGAGGAAACCCTGGTTAATGCACGCCCTGTCTGGGAGAAGCAGTTGTTCACATCTCCCCAGGAAAAGTTTGTACAACACGTCCCCTTACCCAGCTTAGGATGTGTTCTCTCCATTCTCACCACTTAACACTTTGCTACCCATTGTCCATCTTCTCTTCTTTTCTAGACTCCAGGGATCCCCTCCCTGGTTAGAAAGGAAATTCCTCAGGGTAGAGATTGCTCTATCAGAATAAAAATCATGTCTGTAACACTGAGGGCAACAGATAATCATAACCCAGGCTTACCTCAGTAGTTCACAATATTTCAGCTGTGGACTGTAGAGGGCAAAGTGGTTTTCGTGCCCACCTCACGACCTCTGTACTGTTCCTCCATCTGCAATGCATCTCCCCAACCCACCTTCATCCAGCAACAGCTTTCCCATCACTCACATCATCTTAAGTACCTTCACAGAGAGGCTTTCTCATGCCACTAACGTTAAAGTAACTGCCAGAGGTGTTCAATAAACATTTACTGAATGAATGAATGAATGAATGAATGAGTAAATGGCCTTCACTTTGTAGATGAGGAAACTGAAACTCACTGTATCAATCAATCACTCACCTGTGATCAAAGAATTATTGAAAGTCACAAACTGGGGTCTTCGAACAGCAGAATACTAAAACATTTGTGTTTCCTGTACTCCAAGTACATGTCGGCCTTGGCATTGTAGCTCCTCACTCAGTTCTCTGTACAACAATATTCTCTAAGCATCATGAGGAAAAGCCAGGGACACCTTGAAGAGCTCTGCCAGCTAACAGTGCAGAGTACATCAATATTGATTGTACTAATAATCTACATTAATATGTACTAGTCAGTAAACTGACATTCAGTTGAGTCTCCACATTATTCCCAGAAAAAGAGTGGTTAATTCAGGACATAAACAGAAGACATGGGCCTTCACTTACTCTAGCCTTCTTTCTGAGTCATAAAGCAGTTTCTCCCTGGAATATCCCCTGGGATGCAGAAAGACGAGGATACTCGTGGAATCTCTTTGAACAACTGGAGTAAGAATGGGGAAAGTGACTATCCAACATGAGCAGTGTTTGCCGCAAGTTAAAAATCTCAGCTAATCGTAACACTGTGTTGTTCTCCTGTGTTCTTGCATCAGTTGTGAATTCACTCACTTGGGAATCCAGTCTGTGCTGCTTCCCCCATCCAGGCGCAAGGTGGGTGTTGGTCTTAGTCAGAGTAAAGGTGTTGGCTCATCTCAAGTTAAGGAGTTTCATGACTAGGAGCCAAACCAGCAATAAACACACAAGTTAAGAGTCTACAGTCAACAGGGAAATAGAGTGGGAGGCTGCTAACACCCTATATTCATCTCCAGAAATTGCCTGGCACCTCATTCACTCTCGTGTTATATACTAACATACTTTTCCCCTTCAGGTTAGATTCCTTTCATCTTAGTCAACTAGTTTCTCCCCAGCATCAAGTACACTTGTTCTCTTAGGCACCCCCTCATTCTTTGCCTATTCTCCTCTGCCTTTCCTCTAGGCCTTCCCAGATTTAAAAAGACAGTGTCATAAAATTAAGTGTGCAGGCTTTGCCATTGCACTAATCTGGGTTGAAATCTTTGCTCTACCAATCACTATTTGCAATCTAGTCATTTAAACCTCATTGAGCTGCCATTTTCTTTTCATTTGATGGAGATAATACTTACAGGGGAGTTGCAGGAAATGGAGTCAACAGTACATATTTCCTGAAGGTCTTAGCTTAGTGCAGGATATATAGTAAGAATTCAGTGATGCTCATTATGGGCCACTATGCCTGTAATCCCAACACTATGGAAGCAGGACCAGAGAATCTCCACAAGTTCAAGGCCAGCCTGGTCTGCATAGCAAGTTCTCAGCCAGCTATGGCTATATAGTGAGACTCTGTTTCAACTCCCGCTCCCAATATTTTTCCAGTAAATGGCAGTCATATTATTACATTAGCAGTCTCACTTCTCTCCACCCTACTCCCTCTAACTTTCTCTTTCTTTGCAGGCATAACACTGCACACCTACAGTCCTGCTCAATAAAACACTAACACATTATCTGAAGGTGCTTGGTGTTGGACAGTCCCTGGTGTTTCAGATATTATTTCTCTCTTCTTTCACCTCCCCACATCCTATCCTTAAGACATTTTACTTTCCCCACCTTTCCTACAAATACCTGCAGAGATAGTGGCTTTCCACATTATCGGCATTATGTAGTCATAAGCCCCATCTGGAGTCTATTTAGAACATTTGGCTAAGAGAGTCAGAATATCTGCCACTTAGGCTCTCTCTCACTCTGCCCACCATGTTTAATTCATGTGTATGGCACACCACTTAAAGAGGCTCAATGAGCTGTGAAGATCACGATATGAGCCATACAGATTGTACATTACTGAATTAAGATACTAAATATGGCGCCTAAGTGAGGCCAAGGAAGGAATGACGAAAGCCTTGGCAGATTAGCAATGGAAGACGGAATGGTTCGAGTCTGTAGCAAATTGAGAAGATGCATGATTTCAAGGAAAAGACCATTTGTCATACTGGAGTCATTCTCAATTTCTCCTTCTCCGTCATCCTTTACATTCAATCCATCACTGAGACCTGTCATTTCACCTTGAAATAAATCTCAAGTGTCCACTTCTCTTTATTCCCACTGCCACCACTCAAGGTCAAGGCCTTATCTCTTCTCTCTTTGACTATTATAATAGACTCCCTCAGCACATTGGTTCTATTTTGTCCTTCTCTGATACATCAGTCTTACTAAAACATCAACCAAATTATATCATTCTTCTGTTTTAAAAAACAAAAACTTCCATTGGCATCCCATTGAGCATATAATGAAGACCAAACTTATAATAGCATTTTGTTTTGGTGTGTGCGTGTGTGTGTGTGTGTGTGTGTGTGAGTGTGTGTGTGTGTGTGTGTGAGAGAGAGAGAGAGAGAGAGAGAGAGAGAGAGAGAGAGAGAGAGAGAGAGAGATTTTAGAGTGCCTACAGAGGCCAGAAGAAGGTATCACAACCTCTAGAACTGAACCAATATGGGTGCTTGGAACTTGGGTCTTTTAGAAGAGTATTAAATGCTCTTAACCCCTAAGCCATTTCTCCAGCCCTCTCATGCTTTTTTTTTTGAATTTATTTTATTTTATTTTACAATATAATTCAACTTTACATATCAGCCATAGATTCCCCCGTTCTCCCTCCTCCCGCCCCGCCCCCATCCCTCCAGCTCACCCCCCATTTCCATCTCCTCCAGGGCAAAGACTCCCCCAAGGATTGAGATCGACCTGGTGGACTCAGCCCAGGCAGGTCTAGTCCCCTCCTCCCAGGCTGAGCCAAGGGTCTCTACTAAGCCCCAGGTTTCAAACAGCCAATTCATGTACTGAGCACAGGACCCGGTCCAACTGCCTGTATGCCTCCTAAACAGATCAAGCCAATCAACTGTCTCACCCATTCAGAGGGCCTGATCCAGTTGGGGGCCCCTCAGCCATTGGTTCACAGTTCATGTGTTTCCATTCGTTTGGCCACTTGTCCCTGTATTCCATCCATCCCTGGTCCCTCTCATGCTTTTTAGCTCTTTGTGTCCATGTTCATAGTTATCCAGATTCCTCCATGCTTAATCTTCTATGGCCATTCTTACATCTTTTATGTTGCTTCAACAAGCTGCCTGTTCCCTCCTTAAACTCTTACATTTGTCATTCCTTAGGCCTTTGTTTTGTATAGTCAGCATATTCTCATCTTCCAGATTTTGATATAAAGCAGACTTCTGGGTCTCCTCTCAGCATAGCCTGCCCTACTCATGATGAGCTTTTCACTGGAAGCTCCCTCTGAACTGCCCTTGCCTCTCCAGCCCTTCTGATATCTTCCACAAGAATTTGAATTTGACACACAGGGGACAGTGTCAAAGATGGGGCAGTGTCTACGACAGAGTAGAGGACAGCACACCAAAGGGTGAGGGTGGACAGTGGCCAACGGGGCCATTATACCAATCCACATGTTCGGCAAGCTTTTTATTATTTCTAAAGTCTTTAGAATGGCAGCTCTTCTGAGGAGTGTTTGCCTATCCAGGTGATGGATGGGGTCATTTGAATTGACTCTTATGGGAGGGGACAATGGCATGTTCTTTAACAGAAAGCCTCTGGCTAGCTCATCATCTTATAAGGTTTAGATACTTACCTATCAACAATCTCTGAGGTGGTTCAGAATGGCATATCTCTACCTAGACAGAGACAGGATCAGATCTCCTTCCTTCGTCCAGTAACCAGAATGCAGCAGTTTCTGTTCTTGCTTTTACCAGCTTCTGATTTTGATGGAGGGGTCCATCTCAGTGACCTCCAAGCCAGCTAGTGTCTAACTAGCTCACTACAAGCTCATCACCCTGCTTCTTCTTCCAACAACTTTGCCTACATTTTTTTCTATCTGCTCAATGATTACAGAGAACACCCTCTTACTCATGGTGTGTCCTTGTCTTTTACAATATGGGCGGGGTGATAATCAATAAATGTGTGCTGAAGACTAAATAAATGAACTTCTCATAGAAGGTTCCATTCCAGGATTTGGTCTTTTATTGGCCAGTTATAGACTAACTTCACTCCTCACAGTCCTTTATTTTCTTGGCTCTATGTTATAAACCCACAGCTAGCAAGGCAATTGAATGCAAAATGAAGACAGATAATTTTTCCAAAAAATAAAAATGAAACAAGGAAAGAACATAACTTACCTATTGGTGGAAACAAACCACTCATTTACTCGCTGGGTGCTTTTGGCATGCCAGGGATAGACCAGGTACTCACAGCACACTGATATTTAGCAGGGCCTCTAAGTAGAGCTTAGAATCTGGAGAGGCATGCATCAAGCACATAACTATATAATTATGCCTGGGCTAAGTGCTCTGAAGGAGAGAAAAGGCGTGTTGAGAATAACGCCAAAGGAGACAATGATGAAGAAATGCCTCTAAAGAGAAAATGCAACATTTAAGCTGCAACCTGAAGGGGGATGAGTGAAGAGAGAAAGGAAAATGGTCCAAGAAGTATCATTTGGCCACCTGGATGTCCCGAGTCTCAGTGCAGAAGTGAGAAACTATGTCTCATGGCTAAGGGTCAGAAAAGGACCCTTACTCCAGGGGAATTTATTTTTTATTTATTTATTTTTATTTATATTTATATATATACATGTTTATGTATGTGCCCACATGCGCATGTGGAAGCCAGATGTTGATGTTCAGTGTCTTTCTCAATTGCTCTCCATTTTATTTTTTGAGGTAGAGTCTCTCACTGAACCTGGAGTTCACTGATTGGCCAGACTGACTGGCCAGAGAGTTTCTGTGCTCCGACTTCCTCTGCCTCCCCAGAGCTGAGATCCCAGGTGCATACTGCTACACTCGGCTTCTTACTCCGTTACCGGGGTGCTGAACTTACACAATAAGCACTTTACCCACTGGGACATTTCCCCAACCCTAAGAAATAGAACTTTTAAAAATCATTTCTTCCTATAGAACTACAACTATATATTTTAGTTTGTAAAATATAAGAAGTGCCAAGACAGAGTTCTTTTTTGTCCCAATGTGTTTATTCTATGTCATCATGCGTCTTTCCTTCTTGGAAGACTGGAGCTCATTTGAAAATCCTCAGCACACCAACCTACCCTTAGGTGGCATGAGTCTCTCTCCCCATCTTCAGAGAGGAAACCATTTACTTCTGATTCCTTTGGGTGGCTGACAGAGAGCACATTAGAAAACACTTAGGCACTGAGGAAACAGTTATTTAGGAAAAACACCTACATTATTTAATAGTCCATAACTCCTGCCAGCTCGTTATGCAGTCTGGGTATGTGAACAAGGTAGAGAAGGAAGGACAGATATAAAAATCCATGCTGCTTGTCCCCAGACCATTAACTGTCTTTTAGACAAGTTCTTCATCCGGTAACTTATGTGTCTGGAGGGTCCCTCATCAGACATGTCCACAGGGACATCCAAGACTTCCTCTTCTTAAACATGGAAGACTCTAAGGGGATCATTGGACAACACACTGGAGCAGCAGTCTGCACACAGGACTACAATTCCCCTCATTGGCTCTTAGAATTTGCCCATCTTGCTATGTGGTAGTAAGCGGGTCTCTCTATCTTTCTGAATTTCAAAATTGTCTCTTTCCTTGGAACAATGAAGTCATCAAACTAGATCAGGGTTTGCAAATATATTGTTTTAGCTGTATAATGATTTCTTCAGTGGCCATTACTGATGCCAATATGGGCACAGTAGAAGCACCTACACTTTTCCTTTGGGGTTGCATCCCCAGAAGGTGCTGTCTGAGATGTCTTGTATCACTTGATACACTGCTTGGAAACTCCTGAATTCGAAACCTACATGGTTTTTAGTTTTTAAGAACCCAGAGGCTGAATTGTATCACCTAAATTCTTACATTGAATCCCCATCTCCAATATGACTGCACTGGAAACCAGATTTTCAGGAAGTGACAATTTGATGAGGTTAAGATTGATGGGATCCTAACCCAATAGGATTCATGGCTTCATAAGAAGAGGAAGAGGGATCCATCTCTCTGTCCATGTGTACATACTAAGAAAAGACGAAAACACACAGTGAGAAGGCAGCTGTCTGGAAGCCAGGAGTATTACAAATACTCTGTGGTATTTGGTAATGTAAACCTGAACAAATACATACTGTAGAGTGGTTACCCCTTAGCTAGCACATGAGAGTGATCATCATAACTCTGAGTCAATGCCTATAATATCTGTAAGTCAGTATTCCAGTTGAAGACAAAGAAATATTCACTTCTGATACAAATTTCCCCATGTTTTCCAGACCACACCAAGATCCCCCTGCCCAGGTCTTCTGCTCCTACATTTCATTTTACTACATAATTAACTCATCATTGAGTTAGGAACATCTAAGTTAAATGGCACAGGTAGGAAAGTCTTTCCAGTATTTCTCATTCTTTATTTGTCTCTAAACAAGTTCTTTACACCCTTGAAAGTGTCTGATAAACACAAAAATGTCATCATAGACATCATCCCTAGCTTCACTAACTCCCTACCCATGGGCCACTCATGGACCTCTCTACACTCCCTACACTGTACCTTTCTGATTTTAACACTGTTTCTTCACCTAGAATTCCTCCTCTACCACCTCTGGCCATCTAAGCCTTCTTCACCTTGCCAGAACCAGCTCAGACACTGACTTCACTATGAAAACTCCTAAAAATCTCCAGGTGGATGTACCATTTCTACCTCCTCTGCACCTGTCATCAGCAGTGATGCTGAATGTGGCACGTAGCCCCTACTGCCCTGCTATAATTGTGTGACTGCTTCTTAAATCTCCCTCGATGTTGTAAATGTCTGGAGGACAAGAACCGTGTCTTGCATCTATCTTTTAATCTTCGGTAGTCTGGCACTGTGCCTTGTAATTAGAACAGGCCCAATAAATAATGGTTAAAAGAATGAATGGATGAATGGACAAATGAATTTGAAAGAAACTGTCTCTGATTAGGTTGGGAACTACTTACATATAGATGGAGCTTTAATGTGCTTGTGCATAAAAGAAGAAGTATGAACCTGGAATATGTAATGAGTCTGGGGGCAGATGTCAGAAATAAAAGGCGCAATAGCTTATAACTCATTTAACAGCTATGTGTTTGTTCTGACTAACAATATGCCTGAACTGTGTGGTGCTGGTGCACAAAAAAGACGAGGTTCCTGCCTTCCTAGAGCTTGAGTGTAGTAGGAGACACGCATGTTAAGTGGGCACTTCAGTCTTACATTAAATAACAATTAGCACAAGTAGGTTGTTATATAGAGGAGGAGATGTTGAGGTGGTGGGGCAGTGAGAAGGAATAATCCAGTTTGAGTGGTCAGGAAAGGATTCTCTAAGGTGATGGGATTTTCAGTGAAGGTTACCTAGATTAGGGCCTGAAGGGTGAATGGGAGACAGCCAGATCGAGAAGCAGACAAGGTCCCAAGATATGGAGTTGATGTCCAGAGGAAACTGCAAAGGTGATAGGCTTGAGTGTAGAGGCAAAGGGACCGGAAGGGGAGGCTTGGAGTAGAACAAGCCTGGCTGAAGTCTCTAGTTAGCAGACCGCTGCAGGCAAGGGTCTGGGATGCCTTAGGCCACAGGGGAAGTGACTATGGAGAAAGCGCACTACTGGAAGGGTGATATTCCTTACACCCTCAAAGCTCTTATTGCTACCTGATTTGTTGAATGTGTTTTCTTATTTACCAATGTCTTGTGATTAGAGCAAGGACTTGATCTCCAAAGGGTCTCTACAGTACTCGGCTGATGATAGGTGCTGAGTAAATGTTTGTGGAATTAAATTCTGATGTAATGACTTCTAAATTAGAGGCAAAGATGAAGAAGGACGTATAGAGAATGGATTCCAGGGTTTGGGCTTTGACGCTTAAAAGACTGAGATGATATTCATTGAGATGAGAAAAATGAGGAGTTGTCTTGGAGGATAAGAGCAGAAATTCATCTTTTGACAGGTTAAATTTCATAGATGCCTGTGAGATATCCAAATGGATGCCCCTGTCTGAAGACATAAATTTAGATAATGCCTCCATAGCTACAGCATTTCAAGTCACAGGGTCGTGTAAAACAGGATTCCTTTACCTAGAGGCTATAGTGGCTCATAGTCTGTGCATAAAACTCATTGGGTCCATAAACTTAAATGGTAAGGCATCACATCTTCACTTTTACTAACTCCTAAATACAGAGTAGTGTTCCTTTCACAGGCATGTAGACAACGAACTATAGCAATGCGGCTTCTGTCGATCATAGAAATTACAGGCATTTTCATGTCACATTAAAACTGTCACAAATATCTCCTAAGATCATTGGTGCTAAATACTACCTCAGCACTGTAGAAGTCATTAGACTTCCTGTTAGAACTTGCTATTTAACACACTGGCTTAAAAGCACATAAATTGCCCTGGCCTAGTGGTGCATGTAGGGAATCCCAGCACTGAGGAGGTGGAAGCAGGAGGATTGAAAGTTCAAAGCCAGTCTAGGATACATGTCAAGACCTTGTCTCAAAAAAAAATAGCACATATATTACTATAGTACAAGTTGGCTTTTCAAAACAACACATGCTCTTTTTCATTCTACACACTGTACTTAAGGTAGTTAAAAGCATCATTGTGAGAAAGGGTGCCTAGGCATTGCCAAACAGCCAGAAAATCTGTGTTCTAGGACAAGTCAACAGTCCTTTAGAGAAGACAGGGATTGCATTTGAGGAAGAGGGACCTATCAGGAAAGTGGGAGCTATCAGGGGTGTGAGGGGCAGATGAGAAAGGCTGAGAGGTATAGCATAGAGAATAAAGGAACTAGGTCAGGACAAGAATAAACCATAAAGACCAAGAAAAGCAGTAGATGATGGAATTTTTGCTATTTGGGGAACAAAGGAAAAAAACAATCAGGTCCAGGAACTGCCCAAGGAGGGTCACAGCAGGAAGGACTAGAAAGACACGTCTGCAAACGAAGGCTGGGATGCACACTCAAAGCTGTGGCCTGTGATCAGCCTCCCTTGAGCTGTACACCCTGGACCACAACCGCAGGGAGCATCAGGGGCTCTCAGACAGGGTCTAAGGATGCCAGGCAGGAATGTCAGGAAATAGATGGTTGGGGGACCAGGGATCCAGGCCCAACCTTTGACCGACTCTGAACCTTTAGTCCAAGTACTTCCCCAGGTGAGCCTGTATCCTTATTCTGTGGCTGAGGCTTCAACCGAAAGTCCTCTACAGCTACCTCCGATTTGAACAGAGTGGATTTGGCTACTCCTCTTCCCATTGTGATAGCAGCTGACTGGAAGTAGCTCTTCCTCTATCAACCCAGCAGCTCCAAGCCTCTCTCTGTTTTCCTTTCTTTGCACTGTTCAGATGTCTCACAAACACCCTGTGGCAATTATAGATCTGCTCTTTCCAACCCCATGTCCGTCACTGAGACTACAAACTCCAAAACTTGCTCTGGAGATCACACCTTACAGGTTAACTTTTTAAGCTATTTATTTTTATTTTCAATTATATATACATGTGCATATCTCTGTGGGGGTCTGTGCATGTGAGTAGAGATGCCTGGGGAGGCCAGATGCCAGTTTCAGGTCCCTTGGTGCTCGAGGTAAATGTGCTTGTGAGCAGCCACTTGTGGGTCCTGGGAACAAAACTTGGGTCCTCTGCAAAAGCAATACATGCTCTTAACTGCTCAGCCACCTCTCCAACCCCCAGATTCACTTTTTTGTCTCTACTTCTTGGACCACTGAATATTTGTGAGTAAAAGAATGAATGACAAGATTACATGCCTAGGTACTTGGTCAGCAATTAACTGATGGGGGTTAAGAGTAATTGCCATTCATGCTGGACACATTGTAGCACACACCTGTAATCAAAGCACTTGGGAGATGCAAGGAAAGGAGTTAGAAGGCATCTTCAGCAACATAATGGATTCAAAGTCAGTGTGAACTATATGAGACCCTATCTCAAAGAGAAATAAAAAGCACAGAGATGGTTAAGTGTATCTTCATGTCTATACTAAAACTGGGCTATAGTCTGCAGGTGGTAAGCATCAGGTTTACTTCAGACTGTGTTCTTGTACTTTACGTATCTATCACCTCCAAACCACAGAAGAAAACTGTCATAATGAATTCATCCTGATCCCTCTATGGGGATTCAATTCCCCAACCCCATCTCTTCTTCTTCAAGATACCAGCAGGGAGTGACTCAAATGCCCATCTCACCGGTCAGATTTCAGGCCATTAACCATCCTGTCTTCTATGTGTCTCAAGGGACAATAACGAGCCTCTGACTACACAAGCTTGACAGCAGCTGCAAAAAGAGATCCATACCTCCCGAGGTACATTCTCCAAACCATTTTATCAACAGCACCTATAGGATGGTGTCCAGGCAGATTTGAGTGTTCCAGAATCCACTTAGGCTTTGAGAAGCCTCATGTCTTGGACACATGTGGAGAAAAGACTCTAAGTCAGATTATACTAACCTTTTGAAAGGGTCAGAGAGGTGAACTGGGGAAATGAAGATGTCTTAGAGATTGTTTAATTACAAGGAACAGAAAGTCACTTCTAGTTACTTAGAAAGAGAGATATTTATGGTGGAGATTCAGAGAACTGGAGAAGCAAACTGTATCATGGGGAAAGCAGAAGATAGATGGAGCAGCAATAAGGATTACGAAAGGTTAAGCAAGACAGCAACTGTGTGGGTGGCTCTTTGGGAAAGTTCAGCGATAAAATAGAGATATGAGTCAGCAACCCAAGGGAGTGTTGGAGAAGACAAAAGTCCTCAGAATATCAATCGAGGGATGGAGTCGCAGGAGGAGTAAAGAGGGAGAAGAAAGGAGACGCCATGTGCAATAACTGGTCAATAAATGCTCGCAAATTAATTGAAACCACCTGGGCTGGGGAGAAACAAAGTCAAATGTAACTCAAGACTGAGAACATTTTTATTTCTGTCCTACAGTGTAGGTGACTGCTCCGATTCCTCATCCACTGTGGTCTGGCTGAAGGAATCAACAGCTCCCTCAGGCTACAGCCACTGGAACAGGGAGACATTGCTACAATTCTCAGAGCCACAGTGAGCCCATGGTGCCAGCTGCCCATGGCCCCTGCCTATCGTGAGAGCAAACAGATTGGAAGAGAGCGGGAAGTAGGCAGGAACATCAAGGATCACGTTTCCAAATTGGCCTCATGAATCATTATTGGCCAAGAAACTAGCTTTTCTCTGAAAGGGACTCTTGCTTCTGGGTGAGGACAAGATCTAGAGATGGGGCTGGAAGTTCAATCGACTTCTGCTAGTCATCACAAAGAATGTAAGGAGGTAAGGTAAACTGGGCAAATGACACAGCTTGGAGATGTTTTGGTTGAAAGGAAGAGATGTTCACTAAAGCTAACTGGAATACATTGGAATTTATTTAAAGGACTCAGAGGGATCTCATAAACTATTTTTTATAAAAAAAAGAATATATATTATATAAATAGGCAACATTTATATATATATATATATTTATGTGTGATATTTATATATAGTAAATATATTATAGAAAAAATAAAATTATTTTAAATTATAATGAGTCTGATCAACTGATACGGTCTTTCTCTTCTTCCCTCTATCTTCTTCCATCTCAAATGCATATATTTTATATCTTCTGTTAATATTGTCATATTTCTCTCTCCCCAGACCAGTTATACTATGCTTTGCGATCTTGTTTTTCTGATATCATTGTTGCTGTTGTTTTGAAATAAGGTCTGACTATGTGTGTAGCCCAGGATGATCCTGAAACCCATTGAGTAGCCTCAGCTACCCTCAAATTCTTGGGCAATCTCCTGCCTCAGATTCCCAAATGCTAGGATTATAGGTGTGTGCCACCTGCTTTCATAAGGTGTATCATGAAAGCTGGCGACCTCCCCACACAGTTGATAGAACTTTGCAGTGAGATTGTCACTATGTTCCCTGATCAGAGCTATTTATTGGCTCAGCTAGACTAGATGTCTCTATCACTGCAATTAAATCATATAGAGAAAGACACACAATAATTAGAGTCCCTTCCAGAATGTAAATGGGTTGGTTTGCTAAGAATAAAGTAGCATGAGGAAAAATAGTTAGCATGCATAGTTCAGAGTGTCTGGCTCAGTGATATGTTGAGATAAACTTGATTTACCAAGTGTTATTGGAAAGTATGAGTCCAGTCCTTCAACTTCCTTAAAGAAAACTCTGCTGAGATTGGGAGCAAGGGCAGAGAAACGCCTAAAGAACCTCTATTAGATTGTAACATCCTCCTGTGGCTTCATGCTCTTGCCATGGTCCCTCTCCATCCTCACTCCTATACTGAGAAGTGAAGTGTCATGTGACTGAACTATCCAAGGAACTTGTCACTATACTGAGAGGGACAATGCTCTCCTGGGGAATGCTGGGAGTATCCACATGTCTCTTCCTGTATTGGATCAAGGCAAACTTGTCCTCTCCCTTCAAAACACAGACCTAATGCCATCTCTTTTGCAATTTCTTCTTCATTTCTCCAAGAAGCATTAGTCACGACTCTGGGAGTCCAATTCACATCTTCATTGAGCTGCATGGTCGTCATCTGTCATAAACCTGTCTCCTCCAGACTGTGACTCCCAGGGGAAGCATCTTAACATACATTCCTGAATCTTCAGACCACATCATCGCATGTCTTGAACATCTGATTAATACTCAACGAGAAAATGTCCCAGTGATTTCTGCTCCAAAACTACCTAATAACAATTATTCTCTGGCTGAAGTTCCCTCATACACATTCAGATGTGATTCAGGATGGTTCTCAATGACTAAGGCCACTCTCCAATATTTAAAAATTGGGAAGAGGAAGGATGGAAGATGTATGGCTGAAAGGAGAATGAGCTAACAGTCTTTATGTTTCAAGGCCTTTCATGTAGAATTAAGATAAAACTTCCAATCAATGGCCATAAAGACGAAATAGATTCACAAGCTGAAATGCTAAGGAAATAGATTCTAGATCAACACAAGAAGAGCCTACGAGGCAGTAATGTCCAAAGATGGATCTGACTAGCTCCAGAGGTAGTAAGCAACTTGTCTCAAGCATGCTGAAGAAAAATACCATCTTGAGATGGCTCATTGAACTCAATATGTTATAACTTCATTGAAAATGGCACAGTTAATCTGTTTATCATTGACAAACTTTTAAATGTGAGTGAAAAAAATGCTAGTAACTCTACAACCCAATGTAATAACATGTGAATATAGACGATATCATTATATTCTTTCTGTGTATTTTAGCATTGAAATATTTAAATTTAAGTACTTAAATGCTTATAAATACATATTATATTGCTTAGACTTTATGGTATGAGTGGATCTTTGAGTCTTCAAATCCTATAGTCCTTTAAAACACCTATTTAATGCTGTTTATGTTTACATAAAGTCTCTTGGAGCTATTGTTGTTTGGATGCATAATGATAAATACTCAGTCATATTTACGCTCTAATGACAAATGACTCACTGTGATACAACCAGGCACAATGAAAAGAGAACTGAGTTACAGTGTGAGAGACCTGGGTTCTAGCTTCAGATAAGATCAGAGTTACTTGTATCGCCTCTTTCCATCTTAGTTTACCCAGCTAACATGCAGGATCTGAGTGAGGTGATCCAAACCATTCTCTGGGGGTTTATTACTCCACTCATAAACGGGTACAATACTCTGACATTAACTTTGGGAATTACAAAGTGGTAAAACCAGAATCTGCTTTCTGGAAGCTTGAGAACTCATACACATGAAACAGGTGAGTAGCAGTCTAAGACCATCCATGTTGGAAGAGTCCAAAATAGTGGTAGATGCCATGTCTGATGCAGAAATTAAGTGTGGATATACCACTTCCGGTTGAAGTGATTTTTTGAGATCATGATGTACTTCTGCAGAGGGTGCTGTGATGTTTTGCCTACATTTTTTCTTTAGGAGTGAGACACTTGTGAGCCCCAACTGCCAAGAATGCTAACTACAGAAAATCTAGAGTTCTTGCTTCAAGGGAGCCTCCTGGCCTGAGGCATACCACCTCCCTGAGGGCAGCCTACACCCAGTGACTATCCAACATGATGAGGCTTAGTACCCTCAATTGAATTTGAAACAACTTTGAAGGGCCATGTTGATTACAAGAATATCCACAGGAAATGTTGAATGCATTTCCTTATAATGCCCACTATATGAAAATCTCCCTCTGGGGGTGCCTGAGCTGACCTACTCTGGTGATCAGACAGCTGAATACCGTAACTGTCATCATAGAACCCTCATCCAGTGACTGATGGAAGCAGACACAGAGATCCATGGCCAGATCCCAGGTGGAGCTCCAAGAGTCTAATCGACAAGAGAGAGGAAGGATTCTATGAGCAAGAGATATTAAGACCATGATTGGAAAAAGTACAGAGACAACTAACCAAACTAGTGGAAACACATGAACTGTGGACCAATAGCCGAGGAGCCCCTATGGTACTGGAGTAGGCCCTCTGGATAAGCGAGACAGTTGTTTAGCTTGAACTGTTTAGGGGGCCCCCAGACAGTAGGACCGGGACCTGTCCCTAGTGCATGAACTGGCGTTTTGGAACCTAGTGCCTATGGTGAGACACTTTATGCAGCCTTGATACAGGGAGGAGGAGCTTGGACCTGCCTCTACTGAATATACCAGGCTCTGCTGACTCCCCATGGGAGACCTTGCCTTGGAGGAGATGGGAATGGGGGGTATATTGGGGGGAAGGCTGGGGGTGGGAGGAGGGAGGACAGGGGAATCTGTGGTTGATATGTAAAATGAATAGAAAATCTCTTAATAAAAAAAGGAGAAATATCCAGGGAACAAGATAAGGAGAACAGCGCCTTTTTCTAAAAATTTATCCTTCTCTCATATATTACATCCTGACTGCAGTTTCTCCTCCCTCCACCCCTCCCAATCCCTCCTGCACCTCCCCTCTCCCACAGATCCACCCTTCCATTTCCTTTCAGAAAAAAAGCAGGCCTCCCAGGGATATCAACCAAATACGGCATAACAAGTTACAATAAGAATAGGCACATATACTCATATCAAGGCTAGACGAGGCAACCCAGTAGGAGGAAAAGATTCCAAGAATAGGCAAAAGAGTCAGAGACAGCCCCAACTCCCACTGTTAGAAGTCCCACAGGAACATCAATCTATACAGCCATGACATATATGCAGAGGACCTAGCTCAGACCCGTGCAGGCTTCCTGATTGTTGAATCAGTCTCTGAGCACCTATGAGCCCTGCTTAGTTGATGCTATGGGCTGTGCTCTTGTGATGTCCTTAACCCATATGGCACCTACAGTCTTTCCTCTCCTGCTCTATAAAATAAAATGCTGGGATGTTTTTGGTTGGGGGACTTTTAATGACTGCTTCCGTTTCTTAGGGGTTATAGCTCAGTTTAAATTGTTCATATGATCTTGATTTAACTTTGGCAAGTGGTATCTATCAAAAAAAATGTCCATTTATTTTAGATTTTCCAATTTTGTGGAGTATAGTTTTTAAAGTGTGACCTAATGATCATTTGGATTTCCTCTGTGTCTGTTGTTATATTCCCTTTTATTTCTGATTTTGTTAATTTGGATATTCTCTCTCTACGTCTTTTAGTTAGTTTGAATAAGGGTTTGTCTATCTTGTTGATTTTCTCCAATAGCCAACTCTTTGTTTCATTGACTCTTTGTTTCTATTTTATTGCTTTCAGCCTTCAGTTTGATTATTTCCTACCATCTGCTCCTCTTGGGTGTGCTTGCTTCTTTTTGTTCTAGAGCTATCAGATGTGCTGTAAAGTTGCTAGTATGAGATCACTCCAATTTTTTTATGTAGGCACTTAGTGCTATGAAATTTTCTCTTAACACAGCTTTCATTGTGTCTCATAAGTTTGGGTATGTTATTATTAATTTTCATTGAATTCTAGGAAGTCTTCAATTTCTTTCTTTATTTCTTCCTTGACCCAATAGTCATTCAGTATAGAGCTGTTCAGTTTCTGTGAGTCTGTAGGCTTTCTGTTATTTCTTTTATATGGTGGATTACATTGTTGTCAAAATCCAACTTTAATCCCTGGTAGTCTGATAGGATACAGGGGGTTATTTCAATTTTCTTGTATCTGTTGAGACTTGCTTTTGTGACCAAGTATGTGGTCAATTTTAGAGAAAATTTCATGAGGTGCTGAGAAGAAGATATATTCTTTTGTATTTGGGTGAAATGTTCTGTAGATATCTATTAGGTCCATTTAGTTCATATCTGTTAGCTCCAGTATTTCTCTGTTTAGTTTTTGTCTGGATGACATGTCTAATGGTCAGAGTGGGTATTGAAGTCTCCCACTATTAATTGTGAAGGTAAATGTGTGATTTAAGCTTTAGTAATGTTTCTTTTACAAACATGAGTGCCCTTGAGAGTGGGGCATAGATATTGAAAGTCATCTTGGTAGATTTTTCCTTTGATGAGTATGTCGCTTTTGATTAATTTTGGTTTGACATCTATTATGTTTAGTATTAGAATGGCTACAGTAGCTTGCTTCTTAGGTCCATTTGCTTGGAAAATCCTTTTGCAACCTTTACTCTGAAGTGATGTCTATCTTTGATGTTGAGGTGTGTTCCTTGTATGCAGCAGAAGAATGGATCCTATTTTCATATTCATTCTGTTGGCCTATGTCATCTTATTGGGGAATTGAGTCCACTGATATTGAGAGATAATAAGGATCAATGATTGTTAATACCTGTTATTTTGTTGTTGGTGGTGGTAGTGTGTGTTTGTGTGTTTCCCTTTTTTTGGTTTTTCTGGTGTGAGATTATTTATTTCCTATAGTTCCATCCATGGGTATAGTTAATCTCCTTGGGTTGGAGTTTTCTTTCTAGTATCTTCTGTGCAGCTGGATTTGTAGATTGATATTGTTTGAATTTGACTTTATTATGGAATATCTTGTTTTTTCCATCTATGGTTATTGAAAGTTTTGCTGGGTATAGTAGTTTGGGCTGGCATCTGTGGTCTCATAGAGTCTGTAGGACATCTATCCAGGTCCTGGTTTTTAGAGTCTCCACTGAGTATAATTCTACTAGGTCTAATTTTATATGTTACATACTCCTTTTCCCTTGCAGCTTTTAATATTCTTTCTTTGTTCTGTACACTTAGTGTTTTTATTGTTATGTGTAGAAGGGAATTTCTTTCCTGGCCTAGTGTATTTGGCGTACTATATGCTTCTTGGCCCTTGATAGACATTTCCTTCTTTAAGTTAGGGAAATTTACTTCTATGATTTTGTTGAAAATAGTTTTGTGCCTTTAACCTGGCTTTCTTCTCATTCTTCTGTTTCTATTATTCTTAGGCTTAGTCTTTTCATGTTGTCCCAGATTTCCTGGATGTTTTGTGTCAGAATTTTTTTTAATTTAACATTTTCTTTGGCTGATGTATCTTTTTCTTCTATCATCTCTTCAACACCTGAGAGCCTCTCTTCCATCTCACATATTCTGTTGATGCTTATGCCTATAGTTCCTGTTTGTTTACCTAGATTTACCATTTCCAGATTTCCCTCAGTTTCTGTTTTCTTTATTGCTTCTATTTTCATTTTCAGGTCTTGGATAGTTTATTTGTGTTCTTCAATTGTTCATTTTTTCTTGGCTTTCCTTAAGGGATTTATTCATTTCCTCCAATGTTTTTGTTTGTCTTTTCCTCAATTTCTTTAAGGGATTTATTCACTTCCTCTTTAAGGACCTCTATCATTTTCATAAGGTTTGTTTTAAGGTCTTTTTCTTGTGTTTCAGCTGTGTTGGAATTTTCAGGGCTTGCTGTAGCAGGATAGCTGGGCTCTGGTGGTGCCGTATTACCCTGGCTGGTGTTGTGTTCTTAAGCTGGTGTCTAGGCATCTGGGTTTGGGGTGATTATAGGTCTAAGCGTTGATTTATGAGTTTGTTTTTGTTGAATGGGTGTTTGTTCCTTGGATTCTGTTTCCCCTTTGGTCTTTTGGTCTTTGTGGCCTGGAGTTCTGGCAGCCAATGTGATGTGGCCTCTGGTCCAGCAGGGAGTCTCCATCCGAGTTGGGGGCTGGGACAAGGTGATGAGAAGGGGAGGGGGATTGGGGATAGTGGTAGGGGGCACTGGGAGAGTGGAGAGGGTCCAAGGGTGGGCCACCTATATGGAGTTCTGGTGGCTTGTCTGGTCTCTGGTCCAGCAGAGATTTTCCACCTGAGTTTACCTACCTGTTCTTCTGTCTGATATGGTCTGTTCTGTTTGGTGTGACCTGCACCTTCACAGGGAATGTTGGGGGTGGGGTACACTAGCAAGTTGGGGGCAGGACACAGTGGATGGAAAGGGGTGGCAGCAGATTAGGTCTTTGGGATCAGACCCATAGAGTGGGAGAGTTCCAGGGGCAGGTGTGCAGCTTACCTGCCCTTCCTTTTGTTTGTCGTAAATTTTAAAGAATAAACAAACAACAAACCCACAGATCTAAGAAATTCAGTAATTCCTAAGCTAAAGAGGCATTTTTAAAAACCCACAAATGTCATAATGGGGGTGTGTAGAGAGATGGTTGAGCAACTAAGAACACTCACTGCTCTTGCAAAGGGCCCAGGTTTGATTCCCAGCACCCATATGGTACTTCACAGCCCACTGTAACTCCAGTTCCAGAGAATCCAATGCCTCTTCTGACCTCCACGGGCTCCTGCACACATGTGATGCACATATATACTCAGGCACACAAATTATACACATAAAATAAGTATATTAATGTCTTAATCATCAGACAATTATGGTGGTACCTGTCTGTAATCCAGCACTCAGGAGGAGGAGTCAGGAAGACTGTTGAGTTTGAGGTTAGCCTAGGATACACAATGGGATCGTATCTCAAAAAGCACCCAAACAATTATTGAAAACGAATAATAGAGATTATAAAATTTAAAAGTAAGTAAAGGGAATAAGAGAACCTACATTACCTAGAATAACAATTACAGCAGATTTTCCAGAAGAACTGATGCAAGTCAGAAGATGGTGGAGTCGTATCTTAGGAAAAATAAGTCACTCTGGAATTCTATACAGAAATAGAATATGATTTAACCAAAAAGGCAAAATAAAGGGTTTTAAGGTATACAAAAAGAGATAATTCATCACCAGCAGAGAAGCATTTTAAGACATTAAAAAAAACTTCAGATGGAAGGAAAACAATACAAGATACAAATCAGGATCAACAAAACTATGGGGAACACCCAAAATGGTAAATGTAAGAGGAGTACAAAAGATGCTTTTTCTTAGTCTTAAATCTCTTCAAAAGATAATTGACTATTTAAAGTAAAAATATTAACAACACGTTTGAAGGATTTCCAATGCATGTCTAAGTAAAATGTGTAACAACAAAAACACAAAGGCCGGGGTGGGGTGGGGAAGAAAGGAAAAACAGGACCATACGCTATTACACTGTTCTCACATAAAACGTGTAACAGGGTATTATTTGTAATGTATAATAGCTGGGCTGTTTTAAGTTACTACTATTTATTTTAACAGTTATATACTATTATCCCTGGAACCATGAAAAGGCCAAAGTAAAAAGTAAAACAGGTAAGTCTAAAGAAGATAAAGGACTGAGGAGATGACTCGGCCACTGAAGTGCTTGGGTGCAAACCTGAGGACCTGAGTTTGATCCCATCACCAAGTAAAATCTGGATGTGGTGGAGCGCATCTGAAATCCCAGCACCAGGAATACCCTGAGGCTTGCTGATCGGCTAGTCTAGTCAACTGGTGAGTTCTAGGTTCAGTGAGAGACAATGTCTCAAAACCCAAGGTGGGAAAGCGATTGAGGTTCCACATGCACACACCTGTATGTGCTCACATGCACATGAACACATATACAGGCACATGGACACAAAAAGAAGTCAGAGCGAAATCATATAAAAACATGCAATTAATAAATTAAACCAGTAAAGGTGAAAGTGAAAGGAAGCAGCAAGAATAAGTGTGTTGAATGGAAAGCATGCAATGTAAGGCAACCCAAATATTTGTAATCACCTTAAAAATTAATAGTGTATGGGACTGAGGGAAAGTACAGTGCTTGTTTTGCAAGCACAGGGGCCTAAGTTTGCTTTCTAGCATCCACATAAAAAGCTGGCATGGTGGCATGTACTTGTGATCCCAATGCTGAGGATGTGGAAACAGGAAGCTCCTTGGAGCTCACTGTACAAGCATGATGACATGAATTTGGGTCCCCAGAAGCACAGAAAGACCAAGTTTGGTGGTGTGCAAACCAGCACTGGGAAGACTGAGCCAGGAGTATCTCGGGGTTCACTAGCCAGCCAGTCTAGCCTACCTGCAGAGCTCCAGGAAAGTGAGGTTTTGTCTCAAAGGAAGAAGATGGTGTTTCTGAGGATGACATCCAAGGTGTCCCTCTGGCCACCACACACATGTGCACCTGACACACACCCAAGCATGCACATACATTTAACACACTAAATAAATGAATAATAGCCAAAGACTACATTAAAAGACAAGGTTGTCAGATAAAATTAAAATGTTAGATATAAAGATAAAAATCACAATTTTATCTTCTACAAACTTTCTGAGAAAAGGGAAGAATTTGTTGATGGAAGATCTACTTCGCAAAAAAATGGTAAAAAGAAGTTCTCAGGGACAAAGGAAAGTCCCTAGGTCAGAATGTTGGATCTACATAAAGAAAAAGCATTAGAGAAAAAATAAGTGAAGACACAATAAAATGCTTCTTATTCTATCAAGTGTAAGAGACAGATGTTCATTTAGAGTGGTACTTGTATCAATGAACCAGGTGATTACAGCTTAGGATAAGCAAAATGACCCACACAATGATAGGAGGGATGGAAGCATTTGGGAGTACCCTATTATAAGTTACCTGCACAGTATCCAAGATGCACTGTGGTGTTATTTAGAAGTGTAGTGAGAGTAGCTGTAAATGCATACTGTAAAACTCTAGGGCAACTACTAAAAATTTTTTAAAGAAATATTACCAATAAAATGAAGGGGAAAGAAAGTTGAAATTTATGAAATGCTAAAGAAGACACAGGAAAAGTAGAAGTTCTTTTTCTTAAAAAATGAAGTTTCTTATGGGTTTTTTTTTTACAACAATTAAAATAAATAGTCAAAGAACTGGACATGATGGCACTTAGCTGTGAATCAAGCACACCGGAGAATGAATCAGGAACCACAAGTGGAAGGGTCAATGGGCTACACAGAGGGTTTGAAGCCATCCTGTATTATATAATGAGACTGGGAGGGAGGGAGGGAGGGAGGGAGGGAGGGAGGGAGGGAGGGAGGGGAGGAGAATGCTAATACGAATTAAACAGAAGTAGCTATCCTAATTTGAAGCAGTAGATTTCAGAACAAGGAAAATCATCAGTGATAAAGACATCAATTAATCAAGAAGATCTAACAATAATACATATTTACCTAGTGAAGACAGAGCTCTAGAATACAGGAAGAGGAAGAACATTGCAGGAAGAAATAAGCACAGAAAATAATGACACTGCAGACATGATCCACAACATTAGGCAACTTGACCAGACATTGTAGAATGTCCTAACAGCAGACATTCTCTTCAACAGCATAGGCTAAATACTTACTGCGATAAATCATATTCGCACCCATAAAACAAGTTTAATCAATTTAAAGAAGCCGGAGTCATGCAGGGAAAGCTCTCTGACAACAGTGGACGTATAAACAGCAGCAATAGAAAATACACAGAAAGGAGCCAAATATGTTGTAGATATTATTTTAAGGTGTGTTACTTTTGTTTGTGTTGCATTTGTTTAGCTCTGTGAAACTGTGTTACTTTTCCTGTCTAAAACACCTCATGGTCTAATAAAGAGCTGAACGGTCAATAGTAAGGCAGGAGAAAGAATAGGCGGGGCTGGCAGGCAGAGAGAATATATAGAAGGAGAAATCTGGGAAGAAAAAAGAAGAGGAAGCAGTAGCCAGAGAAGGAGGAGAACTTCAGGGGGTCAGCCACCTGCTACACAGCAAGACACGGAGTAAGATTAAGATTACAGAAGTAAGAAAAGGAAAAGCCCAGAGGCAAAAGGTAGATGGATAATCTAAGTTAAAAAAAAAAAGCTGGCTAGCAACCAGCTAAACTAAGGTCAGGCATTTATAAGTAAGAATAAGCCTCGTGTGTGATTTATTTGGGAGCTGGATAGTGGTACCCCAAAAGAGCAAAAACAATCAACAACACAAATTAGTTTGGAAACTAAGCAATTTTAATAATCTGTAGGCCAAAACATAACTCACAAAAGACATTAGAAAATGTTTGATTAAAAAACTAAAGCACAATATATTGAAATTTATTTTTAATCAGGGCTTACAGGGTAATTTGTAGCATTGAAACCTTATATCAGAAAAATAGAAAGGCTTAGAGCCAGTTACCTAAGCTTCCCCACAAGAAACTAGAAAATTAAAAGCAAGCCCAGAGCAAAAGGAAGTAAATTGTAAAGACAAGAGTGGAAATCAATGAAAGAGAAAACAGAAAATAATAGTGAAAACCAATAAACCCAAACTTGTTTCTTTAAAAACATCAGTAAAAGTATACTCTCTTAAACTAGATGGACCGATCAAAGGAAAGAGTGAGAGGAAGGGGGGTTAGAGAGAGAAAGGGAACAAGAGAAAAGAGAAGCAACTAGCCAATGGCATCGCAAACAAGAGCACAGATATGGATGCTATTGGCAGTGAAATGAGGCTAACTTAACAGTATAAAAACTTGGATGCCAATAATGCAATTTAGAAAAGACACACACATTCCGTTAAAAGATGCAAACTATTGAGATAAAACTCACTCAAGAAGAGTTAGCCTGAACAGCCCTATATCCATAAAAGAATCTCAATCCGGACCTCTCCATAAAGAGATCTCTGGGTTTAAGTAGCTTTACTGAGAAATTTTACCAAAAATTAAGAAATATATATATCTATTATATGTAAGCTTTACACACACACACACACACACACACACACACACACACTACTCCAAACTCTTTCTCTTAACTCCAACCTTACCCTGATCCCACAATAACACAGAAGGCAGAATATTAAACTGCAAATTAATTTCCACAATGAACATAGAGCAAAAACTCCTTAATAAAACTTTAACAAATTGGAACCAGCAAAATATATAAAGGTTAATGCACAATAACCAGATGGAATTTATCCCCAGACTACAAAATCAGATTAGCATTCAGTTATCATACGAATAATCTATAAGAAAAAAATCACACTGTCATCTCAATAATCATAGAAAATCATATGCCAACCTTCAAAGCATCCACTTAAGATATAAATTCTCAGTCACTATGGAGCTTCTTCAGCCTGAGTAGGGGATATCTATGGGACATCTATAGCTAACATGATAATACTATTCTAATGCTTTTCTTCTAAGATTGGGAACAAGACAAAGAGTTCACCTCTTCATTCCCATTCAACACAGTGCTGGAGGCTAGTCAGCTATGGTCAACATAAGTAAATAAATGGCAGATAAACAAGAAAAACAGAAATAAAAGTCTTTATTCTAAATATTACCTCCTTCAAGTTTCTAAGTTCACTGCCTGGATGTGGAAGACTACAGAAAGCAGCACCCCCTTTGCTCCACATCCTTCCGTTCACACCAGAGAACTCTTCAGACTGGCCTTCCATCATGATGTCATAGTTCTAGGACTACAGAAACTCTCATGGCTGGGAAGATGGTTCATACAAGCATGAAGATCTGATTTTGGATCCCCAAAATTAACGTAAAGCCCAGATTTAGTAGTGTGTACCTGTAATCTCAGCAATGTATAGACCAATACAGGGAGATCTCAGGGGGTCATTAGCCAGCCAGTATAGCCAACTGGTGGCCTCTAAGTTCCATGAACCCACCCCCCCATCTCAATAGAATAAGCTGTAAAGAAGGCACTCAACAGCAGCCTCTGGCCTCCATGCATGCACTCATGGATGTGTGGCACCAACACACTGGCACACACAAGTTAAAAAAAAAAAAAAGAACAGCCCCTCCCCTGTCTCTAATAGCTTCCCTTTCCTCTGCAGAGCCAAGGAGGTCAGTGCTGAGCTCCTGCCTGAGAAGGCTTACCCATTTCTCTCCCTTCAACTCCGCCCCCCTCATTTGCATGAGTCCATATCTTTAAAGGGTCTATGTCGAAGATGCTTCGAGCTGGGTATTTCCCCTTCCTGAAGTTGAAGAGGGAGGGTGGTGGCAAGCGTGTCCTAACAAGCTATCCCTGCTGGCTAAATTCTCTTCTGACCCGGATATAGATCTCATTTGGGGTAATTCAGAGAAGAAGCCCAGAGACTCAGCCTTCTGGAGTCTTTGCCTCCAGTCTAGGCAATAGGAGTCATCTGTGCCAGAAAAGCATGTGGGGTTTGGAGCCAAAGCTTTGCATCCATATATCTGAGCATTTCCCCTCTTGCCCTTAGCATAAACACTGCAGAGCTGCCAGTGCCTGGCAGAGAAAGCCCAAAAGTCAGAATGCTGGGTGTCTCTCTGTCATCTCTTGCTGAGTCTTCTACTTAGCAACTAGGTTTGAACTTCCTCCTGGTGTAAAAGCCAGAGGCACCTGGTTTTCTTATAGGTTTGCCCCTGGTGTAGTGCAGAAGAAACGAGCGTGGGAAAGCTAGAAAGCTTTAAGCAATCAAACATCAAATATGGAGTTTTGTTACAGCAGCACAGCCACTAAGCCCTTCCAGGAGTCTCCTTCTCTCCCCTCAGTGTGAGGAGCAGCTCCCTAGGTGCCATTCCAGCGACAGCTACCTTCAGCAGAGTAGGCTGTGGGGGTGGGAGAGTCACTCCCACACATGGAACAGCATGTGTGAGGAAGTGACGGGACCTAACGAGCTTGAAGGGAATATTTAAACTGCTAAACAAGATAGCCTATTTACTACCGTGTTTATCCCTAAGCATTCGCAATAAAAAATCAGAGTGATGGCATTATGTGATCCCCCAGTGGCATGTACTTGGAAGCTCTTCTTTTTTCAGCCAAAATTGATTTGGGGTTGTATATAATTCTTCCTTTCAAAGAGCAATTGAAAATCTGGATAGTGGAAGCAGAAGAATGGGCCGGAGCTGCAAGCATGGCGGGAAAGACAGCTCAGCCGCTCCTGAAAGATGGAGGAGATGGCCCATCCCTCTCTGATGTGCTCAAGCAGAACCGAGCAGTACGGCATGCTAGAAAGCACCTCCGCTTCGAAGCCAACAGACTTTGACTTTAACTCTGGCTCCATTGCCAAACATGAGACCTTAGGAAATTTATTATCTTGCAACCTCACTTTGACCATCTCTAAATTAAAGCTATCAATAATCACCACAATGAAAGTATCATAAAGAATGGATTAAAAAATTCATGTAGATTCCAGTGTAGCATGTGCCACGTACACAACACATATCCTGGAAGTGTACATCTACCACCACCATCAGAATAACCGCCTACAGGGAACTGTGTGTGGATTTTAACAAATGTCCACACTTCTTTTCTCTCCATTCTTCCATTTGAGCCTCATAAATTTTGTCCTAAAGTTACCAGTAAAAATTCATCTCATCTGCACTTTAAAACCTCTAGAGAACTCACAAGCCCTCAGCACACCCGTCTTCCAGACTGATAGAAAGCTCCCTCTAAAGAGAACCATCGCCTGACTTGCCAGGGCACAGCATCTCTCAACCAGCTGCTAATAGAAAAGATACCTTGGAAGATGTTGGCTGCTGCACAGAAAATGAAATGAAGTCTTTGATTTCCGTCCCTGACAGTATTTCAGAGCAGATACTTTGAAAAGCCACTGAGGTACAAAGAACACAAAGGCTGTGGGAAACATTTCCAATATGTTTTTGAATTCACAGAGCAAAGTAGAGGCAGAGTGGCGGTAAAGAAAATCCCCATAAACCAAAAATGACATGAAGCACCAACCCAGAGATGTGAGCGCTGAGTACTCAGATGCCCTGAGTACTCATGGCAACCTGGGGTGTCCCTCTGAAGGGGCTTTTCCTGGAGAAAAGGAAAGAAGCCCAGTGTCCACATGACAGGCAGGTGATACCGAGACCAAGACTGGCACGGAGCCTTTACATAGTTCCACAAAGAAATGAGGAGGGAAAAGCACCGCCCACAAAGGGACACAGGGAAATGGGCCTGCCTTAGTCTTAGGCATGAACAATGGTCATCAGCTTTCCCAGGTTATGTTTGGAATTCGCACATCACTGCCCAAGTCCATCTCATTTTTGAGGAAGAGCTAACATCGGTGCTCCTCAAACAATTCCACCAAACAGAAGGAAAGGAAATGCCCCCACCTCGGTCTTCTTGCTTGTTATGGATTTAAGCTGCTCACAACCCCCTGATTCATTCTGGCAGGTCATGTGCACCTAAAAATGTATTCATTTCTTCTAGCTTTTCCAGGTTTGGAGACTATAAGTATTTAAAATAGTCCCTAATGATCCTCTGGATTTCATGTGAACCTTTATAACATTTTCTTTTTCATCTTTCACTTTATTAATTTGAGTCTTTTCTCTCATTCTTACGGTTAGGTTGGCTAGTGGCTTGACAATCTTGCTTAACTTTTCAAAGAACTAAATCTTCAATTGACTCTATGTATTTTTCTTTTATTTCAAATTCTTTCATTAATTTCTGTTCTGATTTCCACTATGTCTTCCCATGTGCTGTTTTCCTTGATTTGCTAAGACGTTAAGGTGGATAATTTATTACAAATCTCTCTGTGTGTGTATCTGTGTGTCTGTGTGTCTGTGTGTCTATCTGTAGAGCAATAAGACAAAAGAGGGAAAAGAAACACAAAAAGGAGGGGAAGAAGTCAAAATGTCCCTATTTGCAAATGAGGAGATCCTCTCCTGGGTGTGACTCTGAAGGCTTCACAAGAAAACGTTCAGACCTGATAAACACTTCCAGCAAAGGAGTGGGATGCCAAATTAACATCCAAAGACTGGGCAACAGCTGCCCAGAGAAACAGCTCCACAATCTGAGTTCTCTTCTCAGGATTCATAGAGCATAGATTTTGAAATGCCTGTGAAACAACCCATAGATAGGACCATATGGGTGGATCCGGGTGAAAGTGGCCAGCAATAGCAAATAACTCAGAATAGTGACTGTGCCATCAGCCACTGGAAATTGCCAAGATTCATTCAGGCCTTGCCCCAATAGTGAGGAGTAATTAGCCCTCAACGGAGCACTACTCTATCCCCAGTGTTAGGGTCTGAATAGGAAGTACTCCTCCAAAGGAGCACTGCTCTGTCCCCAGTGTTAGGGTTTGAATAGGAAGTACCCCTCCAAAGGAGACTACTTTATCCCCAGTGTTAAGGTCTAAATAGGAAGTACCCCTCCCAAGGAGCACTAGTTTATCCCCAGTGTTAGGGTCTGAATAGGAAGAACCCTTCCCTCCAAAAGGCTCATGCTCTAAAAGCAGGGCTGCAGAAAGTGGCTGGACCATGATCTGTGACTGAACCTTTATCTGTATACTAAGTCATCAATGAATTAATAATTTGGTGGCACTGTTAGGAGGTGTTGAAGGTGTCTGGAGGTGGTGCCTAGTTGGAGGAAGTGGGTCCTTGGCATGTTCTTGGAGGGCTATATATTGTCCTGGACCCTTTGTGTCTGTTTGGTTCCTAATTGCCATAAAGTAATCAGCTTTATTCTATTGAGCCTTCCTATCATAATATTGCTGCCTTGTTACAAGCCTGAAAGCAATTGAACCATTCAACCTTGGAAACTGAGCCAAAATAAACCTTTTCTGCTTTCATTTGTTGTTCTTGGGTATTTTTTCACAGTGGGAAAAATACAATGTACTCACTTAACATCATATAGGCAAAGTTCTGAAAGGACTAATTTCCAACTAACTTTACTGCATCCCCAAACAAAGCCTAAAAATACCTAATGAAGTACAAAAGTAAATAGTACCTGTGGAGGTTTGACTAGGTTTGACCCCCATAGACTCATGTGTTTGAATGCTTGGCCCAAAGGGAATAGCACTATTGGGAGGGGCGGCCTTGTTGGAGTATGTGTGGCCTTGCTGGAAGAAGTGTGTCACTGTTGGCGGTAGGCTTTGAGGTCTCAGAAGCTCAAGTCAGTCTCCTTCTGCTGCTGAAGTATCAAGATGTAGAAGTCTCAGCTCCTTCTCCAGCACCATGTTTGCCTGCACACTGCCATGTCTCACCATGATGAGAATGGACTAAACCTCCAAAACTGTAGCCCAGCCCCAATTAAATGTTTTCCTTTATAACAGTTGCCAAGTCAGGCAGTGGTGGTGCACACCTTTAATCCCAGCACTCAGGAAGCAGAGGCAGGTAGATCTCTGTGAGTTCAAGGCCAGCCTGGTCTATAGAGTGAGTTCCAGGACAGCCAGGGCTGTTATACAGTGAAATTCTGTCTCAAAAAACAATACAAAACAGAAAGAGTTGCCGTGGTCATGGTGTCTCTTCACAGCAATAGAAACCCTAAGGCATTATTACATACTATAAAGTATGTAATAGATCACAAAAAATCAAATTCATAAGGCATGCAAAGATGCAAGAAAATATTACATACACAGAGGAGAAATGGCATTAATAAAACCAGCCAGGTGTGCCAGCACATGCCTGTAATCTGAGCACTTGCAAGAATCAAGAAGGGAGATCCTGAGTTCAAAACCACCCTGGGCAACATATAAAGACCCTGTCTCAAAATTAGTAAATAAAATAAAATGCCAAAAACTAATCCAAAAATGATATTAGCAAATAACATTAAAGTAGTAATTATAACTGTTTAATTGCATTTTAAAATTTTAGTAGAGACATGAAATTATTCTTAAAATTTTCAGTTGAGTTAGACGCAAAAGGTAACAAAACTCAATGGATTGCTACACAAAAATCTCAGTGCCAAGTGTGTGCCACTACAGGAACTTTTGATCACAGAGGCCCCAGAGGAGCCCAGAACAACACAAGAGCTAGCTATTCTTCTTGGTTTCCCAGCGTAGTGGTTTGACTAAGAATGCCCCCCAGGCTCATATTTTTAAATGCTTAGTCACAAGGGAGTGGAACTGTTTGAAAAAATTAGAAGTATTAGGAGGTTTGGCTTGACTAGAGTAGATGTGGCCTTGTTGGAGGAAGTGTGTCTCTGGAGCGTGGGCTTTGAGGTTTCAAAAGCTCATACCCTCATACATTTCAAAATCACTCTCTCTCTATCGCTATCCTCTCTCTCTTTTCTCTCCTCCCTTCTCTCTCTGCCTACCAGCTACTGTTCCAATGCTTGCCTGCCTGCTGTCATGCTTCCCACCATGATAATAACAGACCAAACTTCTGAAACTATAAGCAAGTCCCCAACTAAATTAAATGCTTTCTCTTATAAGAATTGTTATGGTCATGGTGTCTCTTCAGAGCAATAAAAACAGTGACTAAGACACCCACCAGATAGATGATAAGACCCTATTGCTGAAGTCACCATGTATCTGGGAGAATTCAAGGTGGAACTAAGCTGGAAATGTGCTCCTTACTAGCTAGCTTCCATAGTGCCAGGAGACGCTATGAAAGCCTCTAGTGGTAGAAAAATCATCAACAGCCTTACTCAGTTGTGAACCCTACAAACTGCAATACCAACCTGCCAGGAAAGATGTGCCCACAAGGCCACACCGGCTCCAACAAGTGCCACTCCTAATAGCGCCACTCCTTATGGGACAAGCATTCAAACACACGAGTCTACAGGAGCCATATCTATTCAAGCCACCACTTTCCACACCTTGGACCCCGTGAGTTTCTAACCATATCATAATGCAAAAATGCATTTAGTTCAACTTCAAAAGTTCCCATGGTTTATCACAGTCTCAACAATGTTTACACGTTCAAAGTTCAAAGCCTCTTCTGAGATGCATGCAATCTCTTAACTGTAATCCCCTATAAAATCAAATTCAAAAAAAACAGATCACATGCCTCCAATATATAATGGCACAGGATATACATTATCATTCCAAAATGGAGGGAAGGGAGCATAGTGAGGAAATACTGGACCAAAGCAAGACCGAAAACCAGCTGGGCAAACTTCAAACTGTATCTCCATGTCTGATGTCAAAGTGCTCTTCAGATCTCCAACTCCTTTCAGCTTTGTTGATCTCAACACACTTCTTTCTCTTGGGCTGGTTTCCCTCCCTGTTAGCAGCTCTCCTTGGCAGGTATCCCACAGCCCTGGCATCTCTAACATCTTGGGGTCTCCAAAGCAATTCAGGCCTCAACTTCATAGCTTCATGAAATGGCCTCTCTAGGCCTCCACTCAGGGACACCCCTGACACATGCCTGGCCTCAGTGGCTTCCCTTAGGTTCTGAGGCAAATTTCATAACCTGTTTCTTCTATCCTTAACTCTAAAGTCAGAACTATGTGGCCAAAGTTGCCAAGTTCTGCTTCTTGCCTGGGCTGGAACATGGCCCCCTTGTTCAATTACATCTTCACCAGCTTTCTGTTTTTGATTGTTAACTTCACTACCCAAGCTTGGCTGTCCTGAAACTTGCTCTGTAGAGCAGGCTGGCCTCAAACTCAGAGATCCACCAGACTCTGCCTCTGGAGTGCTGGGATTAAAGGCATGCACCACCACTACTGGTTCTAAACTTTTCTTCAGTTCCTTTTCACAAGTTGGAATCTTAGTTGGTGGGATCTTTCCCTGAGGTCACCGCTCCCTTTATTCCATTTCTTAATCAGTTTATCTCCTTGAACACAGGATTTAGCTCTATTCCACTTTCTTGTGCCCCTTTTCTCAATCTGTACATTTTATATTTTCCTTTCTCAGCTTGCTCCTTTTCATTATCAATCTTCATCAGAGTTTGCACTAATATCCACACAACTGAGTCTATAGTAGGCTGTTATGAGATTTCCTCTGCCAATGGAATTAATCCAAAACTCTTCACTTTAGCCTCAAGCAGACTCTTTGGACAACTGCAAAAAGCAGCCACATTCCTCACAAAATACCACAAGAATGATCTCTAGGCAACATATTAAAATTGTTCTCCTCTTAAACCTCTTGAGCCAGACTCTGACAGTTCAAACAACCCTTAGTACCCCTGTCTTCCATGCTCCTACTAGTATGTCCCATTAAGCAGTGCTTAATTCTACTGCTTTCCTAACAAAGTCCCAAAGTCCAAATTCTTCCAAACAAAAACATGGTCAGGCCTATCACAACAGTACTCCAGTCCCTGGTATGAACTTCTGTCTCAGGGTTTCTATTGCTGTGAGACTCCATGACCACGGCAACTCTTATAAAGGAAAACATTTAACTGGGGCTTGCTTACAGTTTGAGGTTTAGTCCATTATTGTTGTGGTGGGAAACATGGAGGCATGCAGGCAGACATGGTACAGGAAAAGGAGCTGAGAGTTCTACCTCTTGATCCATAGGCAGCAAAAGGAGTCTGTGCATGGTTTGAGCATATATGAGACCTCAAAGCCCACCTCCCACAGTGACACACTTCCTCCAACAAGGACACATCTCCTAATAGTGCCACTCCCTATGGGCCAAAGCATTCAAACACACAAGTGTATAGGGGCCATTCCTATTCAAACCACCACACCACCTGTGCAATGGTAGTACAACTATTATGAGAGTAACCAATGGCTCTCTGGTTGCATCTGGCATTGCTACAGAAAATAATCTGTCTGGCACTGTAAACCCAGTTTAAAAAAAAAAAAAGCACAAGCCTGGGGAGGTCATAGGCCCTGGGGTAGGGAATCTTACTATTGTTGTTTAGCTGAATTGATTGACACAGCATCAGAATGTCCTCTAAATAGCTGTTTTTATACCCATAGACAAAGCTCCCTCAGCTTTAATCAGAGAAGCCTTTCTTCACAATGAACAGTGATAAATGCAGAGACTCATGCCTGTTGGAGTTGCTGAGAATAAGTGACAGTTTAGTGCTCAGCCCAAAACAAGACATGTATACTCCTCAGTCCAAGGCCCAAGGAATATCACAGAAGAGGAGCCAAAAAAAAGTTAGAGCTGGAGTACAGGGAGAAGGGCTACGAAATGACATCTTCTAGGCGTGACACAGTCACTGCAATCATGACCTTGCAGAAGCTACGGTTACCTGCACTGTATCCACACAAATTAGCCCTGTCAAGGATTAGTCAGTCATGGAGGGGGAGGTCATGGGGCTGCTACTAGCTACTGTTCCAGTTAGTTCTTTGTCATCTTGGTACAAGTTAGAATGATCTGGGAAGAAGAAACTTCAATTGAGAAATTTCCTTCATCAGATTGGCCTACAGGAAAGTCTATAGGGCATTTTCTTGATTAATGATTGATGTGAGAGTGCTTAGCCAACTGTGGGCAGTGCCACCCCTGGGCATGTAGTCTTGGATTGTATAAGAAATCAGGCTGAGCAAACCGGGGGAGGGGGGCGGGGGGGGCGGTTGGCAAGCCAGTAAGCATCATTCCTCCATGGTCTCTGCTTCAGTTCTTGCCTCCAGGTTCCTGCCTTGAGTTCCTACCCTGACTTCCCTTCATGGTGAACTATAAGCTGTAAGGTGAAATAAACCCTTTCCTCCCCATGGTGACTTTGGTCATGGTGGTTTGGGGTTTTATGTATTTAATTTTTTTTTTGCTCTGTTTTGTTTTTTGCAGCAAACTAGGACAGCTACTGACGGATTCTAGGAAAAGAGGAATCTATCTCCAGTTGTGTACCCACTGTGAACCCAACAGGCTCCAATGGACAGTTTCGAATCCATGACCACACAGCTGGCCCTGGCTAAACTCCGTGGTGTCAGAAAACAAAGCAAACAAACGAACAAAAACCATGAAAGTGGGAAAGGGAGGTTGATGGAGTGAGAGAGAGAGAGAATAGAGTATGATAATAATCAGGATGCATTATGTACCTGTATGGAAATTTCTAACAAATTTCATTCAAACAAACAACAAAATGAAATGAAACAAGCCTCGGGGCTCTGGAGCTGCATGATTACTCAAGTCACTCCCAGTTCTTTAGAGTATATTCTCACTTTTAACTTTTCATGAATATAGACTTTCACAACTGAAAACTAAAAGCAAAGCATATGAGATGAAGATTTGGGCTGAGCAAAATTCAGAGCAGGTCAGACATAAAACAAGGAAAATTAGTAAGCTTCAAGACAGTAAGAGGAAACTATACAACATGAGTAGTGAGAAAAAGATAAATTTTAAGTCTCAGTTGTTGTGATTATTTTGTAAATGCATGTATGAAATATTTTGGTTCTCACTGGGTTTGACGCTTTAAACTAGTGTGCTGAGTAAGCATCACTGTGCTATTTTTCCACTTCTCTATATGTTTAGAGCAGATAGTATCAGAGTTTTAATGTTTTTGCAAACTATTTTAAATGTCACAGAAAATTATAATATTTCCACAGATTAAAACGCTTTGCATAAAGCCAGCTTGGTGGAGTTTGTCTATGATACCAGAACTTGGGAGCCTGAGGCTACTACTCATTGGATATTGAGGAATCATTAAGTTAATAAGATGTTTGGGTCTCGATACAAAATCAAAAGGGATTAGTGGGAAGTGTCTAAGTAAAACATGGTTGGCTGCTATGAATTGGCAATCCCTGGCTGGTGAAAACATGGGTGGCACATAAGTTATCCGGCTTTTGTACATCTTAGACATTCTCAGCAATAAAGTCTTTTAATGAAACTAACAGACTCCCACTGAAAATGAACATTCCTAGACCATCTTCCTCATTCCTGTTCATGCCAGCTGTTCACTCATCATTTTCAACCCACACCTTCTTTCAACTCTGTGATCCATACCCTGGGCCTTGAAATCTCAAAATGCATTTTCCCCTTTATTTGCCAACTGGATTTCTTTTCCCTCAATTTTTGTTGTTGTTGTTGTTTATACTAACTGTACAAAATAATAAGTGTCATTGTGACATTTTTGTACATGGGTGCAGGGCACTTTAGCCCTGTCCATCTTCTCTATTATCCATTCTTATACCCACATCCTCCCACTGGTCCTCTTCCTATTCCCTAATAGTCCCTTGACTTTCCTGCAGATTACACTAAGAGTTGTGTGAAGTTAGCATTAGAAAAACAAAGGTGGACAGAGAGCAGATCCCCACATTTGGCTCCACTGATGCAGCCATTGGAGGTTGTCATAGTGACAGGGGAGCTAGGGACATTGCACTTGAAGCCTGGTCCAAGGTACTCTTTCCTGTCATTTCAGTCTTGGACAGGACAGCATCTCTTTGATGAATCCAAAGCAGACTTAGATCCTTTCTCCAACAGCTCAGCAGCAGGCGCCACTGATGGGTCCCAGCACAGGATATTGATAAGTGGCTTCTAACCTTTAGGGATCACCTCTCCTTCCTCTCCATTCCTGAAGTTCCTTTCTGTCTCCATTTTGCTCTTTCAGCCCTTTCAAATATTTTAATTCATTCCCTTCATTGAAGTTCCTCTCTTCAAAACACCTGTTCTGTATTTCCAGCATGAGCCTGATTTGGTATCAGGAGTGCTAGTCGAAAGACTCTGAACATGAGATCTGAGAGTAGATGGCTATGGCTGGCCTGTTGAACATGAGCATGTGATTGCAGCGAGTGGGGAATAGACGCTATAAATTTGTGCCCTGTTGTGTGGTTATTTCTCCATTCCACTGATGACTATTAGGAAGGTGATGCTTACTTAAGGGCAGCTCTGGGAGGCCAAGCAACTGCTCCAGCTGACTGTTGTGACAGTGATTGATAGCAGACAGATGAGGAGGAGGAGGAGGAGAAGCACAGACTTGCAAGCTTCTGTCAGGCAACAAGAACCCATCTACTTTTTTGAGTCCTAACTCAGAAAAACAAAACTTTTCCTTGTCTTTCTATCTCTTTTTCATTTGGATATTGGCCCAAAACCTAAGCATACTTTCCCTGACATTCTGGGCTTTCTCACTCATTCCCTGAAGCCTTTCCATGCCTAACCTCTCTTCCACTAACTGCTTGCTTTTCGACCTCTATTGCAAAAGGCATGGCTTTCTCTATCCCCCTTCACCACGCTCTGCCTCTGAGCAGCTGCCAAGGTTTACAGTTCATATGCCCTGTTGTTTGTTTCTTTTAAACTTGAGCTTTGAAAACAGAAAAATGAAGGGAACTAAACAGCTCTGCCCACACACACACACACACACACACACACACACACACACACACACACAGAGAGAGAGAGAGACAGACAGACAGACAGACAGACAGAGACAGAGAGTTCACACGTGAAAAATGACTAATTCAAGGACGTAAATTTCCAGGCTAAGGCGTGGTCAGAGGACTGGGAGGTGTCTTTGGCAGCACTGAAATACCCTTCACTCTAATTCTGAAGTTGCCAGTGGTCTTTATGTATGCCCCAATTCAGCACCACAGTTTAATTCCAAGCATCAGGTCTTTTATGTGAAAATCCAGGTGTGGTTATGAGTCGGAACTCAACAGAGACATTCTGGTAGGTTTGGAAGACTCTAAGAAGGTAACTTCTATAAATCTCCTGAGTTTCCCTCTCTAAAACAGTTAACTTCTTCCCTATGCAAAGAGACTTCCCAAACCTTGCTTTAATGACCTCGCTTGAGGCCATTTCCTTCAAGAGATCTCTTTCCTCCTCAGGGTATACCCCATTCTACCCATGACTTCCAGATTCATAACTATAGGCATCTCATTAAAGTGTCCTGTAGGAGGACATAGGCTATATTCCCAGCGGAAATGAATGGCATGTTTCTGTTCCTTGGTCTTATTAGAAATCCAAGAAGCAGATGTAGGACTTAGAAAGAGGATAGTAAGTCAGGACTCATGCGTGCAGGCACAGTGCCTGAGATTCTGTGTGTAATTCCTCAGCTTCGGCACAAGTCGGGATGGCTTTCACAGCTCGTTTAAGTGACTAATTTAGTAGCAATGATCTATACAAAAAAAAAAAGCAATTGAAATGCCAACATTTCTGGATGTAAAAGAAAGGAACCGAGTTGGAAATCGGAGGACTCCAGCATTTGGGAGAACTGCCGCCTGGAAGTCTCCTAGCAATGGTAACCTCTGTAAACTGACAGACCCTGTGGACACAGTCCTGCTTAGGTTCCTGGTGGTCATCCTGACTTGTCCTAAGACTGCTCCTGCAGCCTTCCTGTACCAATCAATGCACGTACTGACTTCTTTACAACTATCTTTTCCAAACTTCCTCTTAGAGTGCCTACCACAAAGAACCATGAGTTACCGTTATTCTTTTTTCTTTTTGTCTATATAGTCAATGTGGTGGTTCTATCGTGTTTCATTTAGTTATAACTCTATGTCGTGGAGTATGCCTGTGAAAAACACTGAAAGAAGGTGGTGGGGATAGTAAATCAGGAAAACATAAATTGAAACCATAATGAGATATTAGTTCAGTAGAGGTTGAAAAAAAAAACCTCTGAACATACAAAGTATTGCCTAGTCTGTGGACAGTGCTTAGAGGAAGACTTAGTACAAGTAGGTCTCTAGTCAGGGGTGTGACCACAGCACCCCTGTAACACAGAGATCTGTGAGAAGGTAATCAGAGAAACTCACTGAACATGAGGAAGAAAAGAACAAGAATGTTCACAGAAGTGTTACAATTTTAAGAGAAAGAGATGGAAGAACCTTAAATGCTTGAAAGGGAAATGTGTACATAGCTTGTGATATTGTCATATAATGGAATATTAAACAGCTGTGAAAATGAAGCAACTATAGAATTTGTCAACATAGATGACTCTTACCCATATAATGCTTGGTATGGGGGGGGAGCAATTCAGAAGACTATAAAAAGTGATTCCAAATTTATATGGCGTTTAAAAGGGGTTAAACTAAACAATGCATTGTGTAAGGATAACTGCAGAAGCGATCAAATTTAACCTGGTGTGACCTCTGGAGAGGGGAAAGATGACAGCCAGATGGGATATGGAGTGATATAAGGGGATTGATTGGTAACATCCTGTTTCATAAAGTATTCATTTACTAATATTTGAGAACCACTTATGTGCATTATAATGTCTTATAATTATACAATAATCATTTTTAAAAGCCATCTTATGGCTCAGCTAGCAGTCATTTAAGATGCTCACAAAGTTGAGAAAAATCATGTTTTAAAAATGTCTTCTGCCTTAAAAGTCTTGCTTATAGGTAAAGCAGGTATTGCTTTGTTTATAATTGCAAGGCTCAACACCTTTAATATAGTAATGTGAATCATGAATGCCCAAGAGAGAGGTTTAGAATCCCATCATTCCCAAACTTGAAAGAAACATAATTGACATGTAACAATGGTGCCTGCTTCTAAGGTTCAGTGTAGAACTTCAATTCAGGAATCCAGTGTGTAATGATCACATGGGGTAATTGGCATATCCGTCATCGCAAACATTTATCATTTCTTTGTGTTGGGAACATTCAAACTCTTTGCTAGCTATTTTGAAACATACAATTAATTGTTATCAACCAAGTTATCTGACTGTGTCACAGAACATGAATAATCGCTCCTATTCAACTGCACCCCTGGCCCAAACTTTTAAAATCATGTAATATTTAGACTTGAAATGCCTAAAATACAGATACAATTAGAGAAAAATACATTCCCACCACAGTGTTCTAGTTCTTTGCCACACCGCCTACCTCAGCACTCAGCAATTCATTTCTACACCTTGGTCCTGAATCGCAGCTGAGTGTATAGAACACAACTTCTCTAGCTGTTACTGAGACTCCTGCTCACCACCAGCTCCTGGGGACAACGTAAGACCTATGAGCTCGGCACATCACATTGTAGCAGAAGCAGATTTTTTTCAGGACGTTGTCAACACTACATTCCCTGGTGTTGTGAGTTGTTTGGGAGGCCTTGGTATTAGACACAATGGTCTTCACTTCCTAATAAGTATGCTGAAGGCAAGAGTAGTGAGTTTTGCGAAATTGGGCATTGGCTTAGATAAAACGCAAAAAAAAAAAAAAAAAAAAAATAGCTGATACACTTATTTGGCATGAGTGGCTTTCTATTTCTAATTGCATTGTCTACCCCCTGAACTCCTCATTGGCTGAGTTCTTCAGGGAGGTATAATCTTCCCAGTGTCAAGGATTGCCCCCCAGACTCCCCATCCTATTGGTTTAGAACACAGAGCCTTACCCAACTTATATCCTGGAGCTCAAGGTTTCCTCCCTCCTTTTCTGTTATATGGTCTCAATCACATAGATGACTGCTTGTAACTTTTCAACCCTACAATAAACCAAAAGTGCACAGGCAGGCAGCTGCAGCTTCTACCTAGGGAAGACAGGGTCCTAATGCCTTCTGCTCACCTGTGATTCTCGGGCGAACTGTAAGTTCATCTCATACTGAAAATGGACCATAATGATTACTTCTTACATTAGCTTCACTCCTGCATTTGTGATGGATCTGCTTGCTTGTCCCTTGCTCCCAAACAGGAGGCAAATGTAACTCAGGTCATCACCACCCCCCAGCTTCCTCATTCCTTACACTTAGTCACATCATATTGGATGTGACCTGTCATAAGATCACGAGGCTCGAAAATCATTTCCATGGTGATGGACAGGACTGGAAATGGCATAAGAAATGCTTAGGCAGCCAGGCACTGGAAAAGCGAGGCCACTACTGAGCACATGACCATTTCTGAAACCAGATTATAGTGGAGAGTAATAGCAGCAACAGCTGGGACTTACCAAAGAGGAGAATCTGCCTTAATGGTTGGTTACCGGATATAATTCAAACAAGCCAGCCAGCGCTTGGATAGATGAGTCGTAGAAGAAGAAAATACCTACAAGAGCAGACCCCCCAGAAGTTTCTGAAGTAGGCAAAGGAGGAGCTAAATGCCAAGCAGTTAAAAGCACAGAAATGCTGCTATGGAGGTTCTTGGAAGCAAGGTCTTGAGTTCCCTCGATTGTAGGCAAGGGGGGGCCCAGGGACCCTGCTATAATTATTTTTTGTCTCCTCTGACCCTCCCCCACATGCATGTGGCCTAGAGAAGCAGAGATTACAAATTACAATAGGAATTAAAATTGTATGCTCTACTCTTCAGTGTTTGAATCTGGAAGACAAAAATTAAATCACATAAACTGGGTTTCTTTCTTTCAGCAGTTCTGACTAGCATTAAGAAAAAGAGGAGCCAGATGTAACAGCACACACTTATAATCGCAGCCATCGAGAGGCTAAGGTGGAAATCCCACAGACCCAAAGAAAACCTGGACTACATGGCAAGACCCTGTGTCAAATAACAATCTGCCTATCACACACACACACACACACACACACACGCACGCACGCACGCACGCACGCACGCACGCACGCACACACACACACATTTTTGAAGAATATCAACTAATTCATAAAATCAACCATAAGTTGGACAACTGTGCCTAGAAACAGGCCCACTACCCAGGATAGGGGGCAGGAACGATCCAGGTTACCCCTCAGAGCCCATCTAGGTAGAACAGCATTTCTACTGACTTACTCCATTGCAGCCTAGGGATACCAAAAACAGTATGGCTGAGAGCCAAATCTCAGAGGCTCTGAGTCACCATAAGTAACATCGGAAGCTGCTTCTGATTCTTAGTGAGGCTTCCTTGAGCTTCAAAGTGTGAGATGGTCAGACCTGACTGGCTGAGCAAGATCACAGACCAGCTCCCTCATGGCCTGGGCTAGGAGAGAGAGACTGCCTTTGGCTTTTACTGTGAGAGAAGAGTATTCTGCACAGGGAAGTAGAGAGGCCCAACTCCAGAGCAGGAATGGTGCTTTCTGAGCCCTCCAAAAAGGCCAACATCCACTATAGTGTAGTAATACTTGTGATGCAATAACTCAGTACCAGCTGTGAAAAGAACATCATTAAAGTGTGTTTGAAACACTGTGTGAATAAATGAATGCGTGTGTAAGAGGGACACATCCTTGCTGTGAACCAGCGAGCCAGAGCCCGCACAAGAGCCCGGGCACATAGCGAACTACCCTGGCCTCCAGCAGACAGGGTCAGGGCTCCAACACCTGCCACAAGGCTCATGGAGACTAGAGTCATAGAGGGATCAAATAAAAGCCTAAACCCAACAGAACCCTCCAATGACTCCAGAAAATTACAACCATGGGTTGACAGAGGTCATTTCTGAATGATGAGATTCACAGGAAGTAGTTATTTCTGCCTAGAATCTTCCTTTCCTGGATGTTCCCCAGTAAGAATGCATGGCTCTAATAGTCAAAAAAGAAAGGGTGAAGGAAAAAGAAGAACTCTGTTGGGAACCACCCTCCTTCTCTCTTCCTGTCAGAGTAAATAAATCATCTTAGGATAACAATTAGGAGCTAAGTGTGCAAGAGGGAATATGTGTCTGGCATGTGATTCAAAGAGAGGCTAGCACACTGGAAAACGTCTGTCCAATCCCAGAACTCAGCCCTCACAGTTTGGTCTGGGTTCACTGTCAGTTCAGTTGCTCCTAACTGAACTCTCATGAAGGAAAAAGAGAGAGAAAAGAGCCAACGAAATGACTTATCAGGTCCAGGCAATGAGTGGCTGCCATGTCTGACAGCCTGAGTTTGATCCCTGGAATCTACATGGTAGAAAGAGAGAACCGACTCCTGCAAGCTGTCCTCTGATCGCCACATGATGCTTACCCTGGCTGGTGCACAAACACATGCACACACACACACACACACACACACACACACACACACACGCCAAAGGGAGAGACAGACAGACAGACAAAGACAAAGAGAAAGAGGAGAGAAAGAGAGACAGAGATGAGAGATAAATGCAATTTTAAACATTAAAAAAAGAGGTCTAGAGAGTTGATTCAGTGGTTAAGAGCAATGGCTGCTCTTCCAGAGGACCCGGGTTCAATCTCTAGCACCCATGGCAGCTCACAGCCATCTGTAATGTCATTTCAGGTCCAGGGGATCCGATGCCCTCTTCTAGCCTCTATGGGTTCCAGGCACATAAATTCTGTACAGACATACATGCAGGCAAAACACCCATACACATAATAAAATAAAAAATATTGAAAACAAATCAAATAATAATTTTAAAAATGAAAAAAGTAGGAGAGGCTAAGCAGGGGGAAAGAAGAATGAATACCCCAAGCCCTGCAGAAAGAGCTTTGACTTTAACTCAACAGGACTGAGCCCCACCTCACTCCCACTTTCCCAGAAGCCCCTTTGCTGTTCTTTGGAAGAGTTCATTCTGCCCCGCAAAGAACTGTTCTTCTGTCAGGAAGTCCCTTGTGGAAGCATGTGAACACCCTGCCTGCTGCAGGTGACCCCAGACAGGTGTCTGAGAACCAAAGGGACTAATCTTGTAATGAAAGGACCCCAAGACAGGGTTTGCACACCCCAGAGGATGCCAGAGCTCCTAGGAACCAGAACAGGGTGAGGAGGAAATCCAGACCACAGGATGGCAGCTGGTATGACCTGAGGAGCAAGGGAGATCGTTTCTAAGAAACTGCATCAAAGACATCCAAGGAGGTGAGAGAAGAGAGAGCTAAGAACCTGACCTGAGAGGCAAGGACTGTTCCCAGGTACCATGTCCAACCTGAGCTGGGCCTTAGGGTAGTATTACAACCTCCCTCAGGCTATGTGTTCAAGACTTACTAAGCCACACAGCCTACCAGGACATGTCCACACCTCTTATTCGATGCTCTGCTCTCTCCACTGTTCCTGACTCTGCTTCCTTTGTCCTACCACTTCCTGCTGACATATCCTTCTCCTGTGGGAGCAGTGCTGACAAGTCATCTCCTTCACTGCAGATACATCAAGGTCAAGAGGTGGTGACGAGTTAATGCTTGTCATGGTTAATCTTGACTGTCAGCTTAGCAAGATTTCAAATCACTCAGGACGCAAACCCCCAGGCCCATCTGTGAGGGCATTCCCAGAGATTTGAGAGCAAAGAAGATGCACTCCAAATGTGGGTGGCACCATCCCACAGTCTAGAGTCCCAGGCAGGAAGCAAGTACACAACCAGCAGTCACCTCTCTGCTTCCTTATTGTGGACACACTGTGACCGGCTGTCTCTTGCTATCAGTGCCATGTCCTGTCACAGTGGACTCTATCCCCTCAACTTGAGCCACATAAACCCTTCCTTAAGTTGATTTCCCCAGGGACTTTGTCACAGAAAAAGAAAAGGAGTTAATACAACACCCTAAAGAGATCCCCTCCCTGTGTAGTTAGAAAAACCAAAGGGGCGCTGCATTAGAAGAGAAGTGTGAGACAAACGCGCTTACAGGGAGCTGGGAGCCTGCGTACAGGGAGCTGGGATCCTGCATACAGGGAACTGGGATCCTGCATGCAGGGACCTGGGATCCTCCATGCAGAGAGCTGGGATCCTCCATGCAGGTGAGGGGAGCATTCCACTCCCGGCATTGCTTAGATCCATCAGTGCAGAGTGGTAATAAAAAGCAGAGGAACTGTCCATGCTTTCATTCTGGTTTTAAAATTCTCTCTAGACAATACACCTCCTAATGTCTTGCACTCAGAGAACACCCCCAACATGCCTCCCCCCACCCCGTGTCCACCAGCTCTCTGAGTCTTGCTGTGCTGTGAATAAGCCTATACCTTTTCTACCTTTCTAGCCATAAAAAAAAAATCCACGAATATCAGACAGTGGGGGATGGGAGTTAGAGAGCATGCAGTCCAACCCCCTCCTGTCACAGGATGGGAGCAGGTGCATTGGGTGACATGCCTTTCCCAAGTTGGTGACAGAGCTGGGTCTTGACCTCAAGCCTCTGGTACTCTGTGTCTGGCACAGAAGATGGCAGAGCAAGTTCTGGATTTTGCAGTTATTTATGGATCCCTTTGCCAATTTAAACAACAACTCTTTCTCTCTTTCTCTCTCTCTCTCTCTGTCTCTCTCTCTCTCTCTCTGTCTCTCTCTCTCTCTCTGTCTCTCTCTCTCTCTCTCTCTCTCTCTCTCTCTCTCAACTATTGAAGGTGCTGAAAGAGTGATGGGTTAGAAATAACTCAAAGAAATTCATGGGCCCATGACAACTTTCTCAGAGGAAAGAGCAAAACCCCTTCCCTTACAGTCACCCAAATTCAGACTTGACAGCTCCCCTGGATTCTATTCACAGAATGTCCCTGCATTGCTGCAATAAAAAGTGAGGGAAATGATCCCCTCTGCAGACATGTGGGCTTCAGGGTCAACGCTTCCTGAGCTGTTCTGACTTTTATAGCTCTTTCATTGGCTACTCCATACAGCTGGCAGCATCAATCACTCTCTACCGGCATCTGAAGCCAGAGCTTTCCTAAAACCTCCAAGCTTCTCTCAGCCATCCCAGCAAACCCAGACCCTGGGAGACAGACAGCTTCCAGCTACCTTTCTTGGTATCATGGACAGCTTAGAGATTCTGTGGGTTCACTTTCTTTACCCTGCCATCCTTGGCCCTGCAGTATAGACTGGCCTGCTGCCACTCAGGAACTGGCCACAGGGGCTGCAGGAAAGGTTCAAAGTGCTTGCCTTGCAGACGTGGGGACCTGAATCTAATTCCCAGAACCAATTTTTTTAATCTATATATGTACTTGTAATCCCAGTGCTGGAGAGGTAGACACGGGTAGATCCTTGGGGCTCACTAGCCAGTCAGTCTAGCCTACTTGACAAGTTCCAAGCAAATGGGAGATCTTGTCACACACACACACACACACACACACACACACACACACACACACACAACAAAAACAAAAAAAAAAAACAGCTAAGGTAGATGGCACCTAAGAAATGACAATCAGAGTTGTTCTCTGGCCTCCACATACATGTGCACACATGTGTATCTGCACATGCATGAACACATACACATACAAAGAATTGGTCAGGTGCACTCACAACAAGCGGATATAACATGTGCTGAAGTCCAGGGCCTAGAATTAACTAGGCAAATGAACTTCCCCTGTGGCAGAAGGCACTGACAGGCTGCGCTCCACGGCAGGCTGGCGATGTTTCCAGTTGTCCATTATTTCAGATCATCAATACCAATCTCTTCATTATCCCAAGTCACTGAGAGTTCACATTGGGCATGGCTGAGTCATTGCCCAAGTGACTCAGTGTCCTGATTAGAAACAGACCAGAAATGCTGATGAGCTCACCACTGTTTACAGAATGAAGTCTCAGCTCCCTAGCAGAACATCCATGAATTTCCTCAAATGGCCCCAGCCAACCTCACCAGCTCCATCATCCACATCATTGTAAGCTCCTTTATTTTTCCCCGTATGCCCACTTTCCATGTCTAATGTCTACTGGCCTCCAGGACTCAGCTAATGTCACCTTTTCCAAACACCTACCTTGACTGTCTCTGAGGCCCTGCTTCCCCTGTGGACAATACCACCCTGCACTGCCACCATTCTTACTAGACTACAGGCTCCAGAGTCTCCGCTGCAGAACAAACACTCAACTGTAGGCAAGTCTTTGAACCAAAGTTTGTTTCGTTCATAGACAAGAATAAGAATGATGCACTCTTGTGTGGTTGTTGGGAGAAATAAATGAGCTAATGTATGCAGTTGGCATTCAATACAGATTTGCTATTATTATGCTCTGTGTGCATAGCAGAGAGAAGGATCATAATTTTTATCTAGCTCAATGTCTGCTACACAGTAATTTCTTGCTGAACAGATTAATAAATTAATATAGTCCATCCAAATAGAACCACTTAGCATTACCTAAGCACCCCATACCTCATATGGCTCCTTGTCTTCACGAACTCAGAACTACTGATTGCCCCACTACCATCCTCTTTTCTACCTGGCAAACTCTTGTCTTCCTTCAAGACCAAAATCAATGCCAACTCCTCTGTTGAGTTGTCACCTTCCCACATTCCACTGGAGCAGATTGATGGGAGCTTGCCCCGAAGTTCACTCGGGCCTCATTACCACACTCTTTCCTTTGTCCTCCACTCCCTGCCGTTGTTTGTGGATGTGGATCTCTGCCACGTGACAGTGAGCTTCTCCAGGGCTGGGAGTGATTTACGTGCTGCCTGCCCCAGCCCCAGCCCAGCAGCTGATACAGTGCCCCCATATATGCCAGGTTCTTAACAAGCAAATGAGAGCTTCCCTGGTACGTCCAGAGGTTTCTCTTTGGGACAGGGAGATGCTGGGAGGGAGCACAAAATCCTCGCCTGGGGAGGCCAGGACCTGCCTGTTTGCTTAGAGCAACACTGTATTTCTGCTACTTACTGCATAAACACCCAAACAACAATAAAAAAGTAATTTAAAATGAGAGGCTCCCTGGCTTATAACCTAACACATCAACCACTTTCGTTTGTCTTAGTTCCACCACGGTCCTTTATTTATATGCACTCATAATTTTACATAGTTATACTCATAATGCAGATACAATTTGACATGCTGGGGGTTTTTTACTTGAAAAAAACCAAATAAATATCTTTACCTTAAGAAATAACATTTTTAGCCAGGTGATGGTGGTGCATGCCTTTAGTCCTAGCACTTGGGAGGCAGAAGCAGATAGATCTCTGAGTTCAAGGCCAGCCTGGTCTATGGAGAGAGAGAGTTCCAGGACAGCCAGGGTTACACAGAGAAACTTTGTCTCAAAAAAACATAAATAAATAAATAAATTTTGCAAGTGGCGGCACTGTATACAAAACCATTTATTTTGGCTGCATCATATTCCATGTGGTCACTTTCAATTTACCACTACTAAACATAATGCAACATCAATTTTTGCTTAGAACTTTCCCCTTAATTCGTAAGGCTTTAAAAGAAATAGTTGCCTAAGATTTTAGACTCTACTTTAATGAGAGAGAGAGAGACAGAGACAGAGAGAGAGAGACAGAGAGACAGAGCAGGTGGACTGCATGTGTGTGCCACACATATGGAAAGTAGAGGACAGCCTTGTGTCACTCTTTGGAATCTGTCCACCTAAATTTCTGAGTCAGGAGCACTCACTGGCCTGGAACTCAGCAAGCAGGCTAGGCCAGCAAGTCCCACCTGTCTCCATCTCCCCAGTGCTGAGATTTCAAGGATGTTCATGCACAGCTTTCTCACGTGGTTCTGGGACTCAAACTCACGTCCCTGTGCTTATATAGCAAACACTTCACCATGTCATCTTCCCGGCCCTTCCCCTGCTCTCCCGAGTCCCTGCAAAGAGTGAAGCCCAGGAGGTCAGTTAAGGCAAGAGCCAGGAATAATAGCTCTGACCTCTGGATGGGCTTTCAAGACTTTTGTTTGAAAATCGTGTAGAACTGATAGCCTCCAAGCCCTGTCCCAGGCCAGCTGAGTCAGAACCGAAAGAACTGAGAAATGCGGGGTTGTTGGATGTCTCTGATGATTACAATACCAGTGTGAATCACAGCTCCAGACTCTGCATGATCTGAGAATTAGCAAGAGCATCATGACAAAGAGCCTGTTCCTTGTTCCAGATACTTCCAACCCATCTTCTAGGAATGGTCTCTTTAGGCCACAGGAACCAAGGGTATGCAGAGGGCCCTCGGTAGTCCTACAATCGTTTATTCAAGAAGGAAACAAAACTGTACCCCTGAATTCCAGTCAAACATATCCAACTCCCCGTTCTACATTCCTGTGGCCAATGGCTGACAGATGCTCCTAGAGCCCCTGGTCTGTCCCATGCACATGTCCTGGCAGCAAAGCAAAAATAAGCTCCCCAGGTCCCTGAATCATGAGTCATCTTCAAAACGACCTCCCATGGGCAGGAGAGATGGCTCAGTGGGTAAGGGCATTCGCTGCAGGATCCTGAGGACAAGACTTTGGATCCCAGCCACTGTGTAGTCATCCAGGAGCACACCTGTAACTCCAGGTCTGGGCTGGGGGCAGGAGAGGAGTCAGGAGGGTCACTAGGAGAGG
>CABHPQ010171647.1:0-25846 GCA_902168405.1 Peromyscus aztecus | reverse complement strand
ACACACACACACACACACACACACACACACACACACACACACACACAGTGTGCATGTACCATGCATCCACATTTAAAGATACATACAAATAAATTTATAGATATATATATAATATATATTATATATAATAGATATATATATATATATATATATATACATATATATATATATATATAGTGTGTGTGTATGTCCAAGAGTCCCTGGTAGATCTGAGCTGTGTGTCCATGCCTTGTGTTGTCCTCTCTTCCTTCTAGGACTTCCAGACATCCCCTGGCCTTACTTCCACTGAAAGCCGCATCTTGGAACCTAGCTTACTCAGAAAGCTCAGCGGAAGCCCAGAGGGGCTTCTCTACCCAGACTTCATGTCTGTGGGAATGCAGGGAAATTCTCCGCAGGGGAAGCAGTGTGCAGGGAGGGCCGTGACCACAGGCAGGGGACATCGCTCCTACCCAGGGGGATTGCTTCGTATGCAAGCTTCTTACACCAGCCTCCACAAAATAAAGTGTGATATTCAAATCAGGCTGAGGCCTGAAGGGAGAGGCTGGCTGCACAGGCCTGGTGGTGAATTTACAGAACAGATTAAACCAATCTGCATACTTAAGAGCATGCAAATTATGTTATTTCAACCCATAAGTTTAGGCATGTCCATAGGAATAAAGATTTATGACAGTGATAAGATGTATGGTTGGTGTAAATTCGCTAGCCCAAGCAAAACATGCTAAAGGGGCTGTGGAAAACTGTCCAAGTGAAGGCAAGGATGCAGCCCCAGCCTTCAGCAGCACGGCAAGGACACCTAGTCACGGTTCTTGGGGGAACTACCTGTCACCTCCTGTCACTACAAAGAGGAGAACACAGTGCCCATGCTACCATCCCTGGAATGAGCACTGCACCCTTGGAGTCTGCCTGAAGATGGAACAGAAATCACTATCAGGTCCAGAATAAGTCTTGGCAGTCACAGAAATAATAATAGCTAATATTTCTGAGAACTTAGTAAGTACCTAGCTTTCTCCTGGGGCTTCTGTGTCCTTGTCATTCAATCCTCATTTACTCCCAGAGGAAGGTACCACGTATTGCATGTCCCCCTTTAATATGAGGAAACGGGCTCAGAGGTTACCCACAACAGCAAGTAGCGGAGTAGAATTCCGGTGCCTGGCCCAGGAGATTGCACACTAAACCACAAAATCCTGCTGCTTCCGTTAGAAGCAGCGTGCCGAAAGGAACTTCGGGAGTGGTTTATTCCAGCCTTTTGCAGATGAGGACGGTGAGCTGCCCAAGGTCGTGTAGCTGGTAAACGGCAGACTCTGTGATTTCAGATACGTGGTCAGAGATCTATCAGGGGCCCAGGGATCTGGAAAGGCCCAAGAGGCTAGAACCAGGTGGGACTGCCAGACCTACTTCTCTTTCTCATGAGCCCCAACTCTCAGGTAGGGACCTGCTTCAGAAGGTCTGCAACACCGGGATGGGTGAGTTGGGGAAGTCAACTCCTGCTCTCAGAAAGGTCCTCTCTCAGCAGGAGGCTGTGCCATGCCTTTCAGGGGTGAAAATGGACACCAGCCCACCTCTGGTGCTTGCCATGGGTCTCAGCTCTGTCCCTTGGCTGACTCATCAGTTCCCAAGAATCAAGTTTTCTTGTCCAACACTCACTCCGCTGCAAGTGGTCAACCCAAACTGGAACCAGCTAAACCATAAGAGGTTCAAGAGGGCCTGGGAACCCGGAGCAGAGCAGATGGGATCTAGAGACTCTGGTGGTGTCTTTAGAATTCGGTGTCCCCTTCCACCTACGGTCCACATACTTAGAGAGTGGCTCTGCACTGATGGGAAAGAGAACTTCTAGCTTGTATCCAAAGGCCAGCAGTGAGACAGGAAGAAAGACCACTCTCCCACATTTCCTCTAAAGGAGTTTTAAAAGCCTCTGTCGTGGTCAGGCTCCAGCAACGCTGCCATACACAAAACAAGGCTGCAAAGCTGGTAAATGGCAGAACACTCTATTGGAAACAGTGTAGGGGAGAAATAAAACACAAGATGAGTAGGTAAAGTACGTAGTATGCTGTGCAGCGAGAATTGAAAGGAAAATAAAGGCAGACGGCGGCAGGAGTGCCAGGTGGCACATTATTAAGCTGGAAGTGGCGGGTAGAGACGACAATGAGGCATCTGAGCAGAGCTCAGGAAGCAGAGAGTAAGCCAGGCAGGTGGCTGAAGGAAGAACAACTCGGGCAAACACAGCAGCCCATGCAGACAGGTGGGAGCATGCCTGTGCCCTGGAGAGCAGAGGAGGAGGAGCTGGCTAGAGCAGCATGGGGAGAGGGAACCTCGTTACCTCTTACGTCATAGCCTTGGTCTCCAGAACAAAGCTCTGAAGTGGGTACACTTATCATCCCCAGTTTATAAACAGCTAAGCAGCTTGGTCAAGGTCATGGAGTAAGGGGCAGAAGTGGGGTTTGAACTTGCATGGCCTGGATTCGAAGAGATAACAAGGTACAGAAAATCACAAGTAGGTAGGGTGTTTTTTACATTCAGTCCTGAAGAGAGAGAGATGGGTTGTCACCGAGGAGTCTGGGAAGAAATGAATGACTCAGTGACCTTTATCCTTAGCACACTCAGCACGCTCAACCCCTCCTTGAAGCCAAAAGCTCTCCCCTCAACCCTTTCAGTCTGTCATACTGCAATGGCTTTTCTGTTCCAAGCTGCCCTGGGTCTTCAGTTTTCCTTGGTTTCTGGATAAATGTAGAGATGAATGAAAGATACGCAGAGAGGAGACCTCCTTAGTGCCGCTGTATGGCTTCCGTACCCATCAACACTTAGGCTGGTTCCAGCACTGAGTGTACGGCGGAGTGCATTTATCAAAGGAGCCAGTGCTCCTCCAGAGGGGAGGTAAAAGAAGGTGCAAAGATGTGCACGGGAGTGGTGTGGGGGCTCAGGAGGTGAAGGCACTCACCACCAAGCCTCACAACCTGAGCCCACCCCCTGGAGCCACACTGTGGAAAGAGACAACAAATCCCGGTGAGTTGTCCTCTGACCTCCAGTTACATGCTGCAATATATGTACACCTACACACATGCACACACACACACACACACACACACACACACACACACACACGCACGCACGCACACACACACACACACATGCACACATACACACAACAACAACAACAACAACAACAACAACAAACAAACAAACAAACAAACAGATGTTCCCTGGTCTTTGCAGCAGAGCACATCTGTAAACTGGGAAAGATGTCAGTGCCTGCCTCAGAGACTTGTAGAAACTGAAGTTATGTGAAGCAAAAGCCCTCAGGACAACAGTCTCTGTCAAACAACAAGCACTGTGTTGGTGTTTGCTATGTGAACAACAAAAACAAGTTCACAGGGACCGAACGGTTGCGTGCCAGCTGTGTGGACATGCTAGTAGGAAGGTCACCTGTCATATGACACTGTAGCACCCTTTCTTCTTCATATTTTCCAATTCGCTCTCCCCACCAAAAGTGATTTTTATTGAGCTGTTTCAAGACAACCACAGCCCACACTTGAAACCACACAGCCACTCTGTAAAGCTTCTGATAGGATTTCCCTCCCCTACAGGAAGTTGAGGTCCATCTGCCACCTGCCCTGTGGGACTTGGTGTAGGAGTCCAGTCCAGAAGAGAGGGATGGCAATTTTGCCTAGGGCTGGACCCAGTCAGAGACAGGATAGTGGGTGTCAACCAAGTCACAGACCAGAACAGAACTTTGGTCAGAGTTCAAATCTCACAGGGGTACTGTGGGACCTTGGGAAAGTGGCAGCTGCCATGGCTTGAGCTTTCTCGTCTGTAGGCAAGAAAGAGGACCCTCACATCCAAGAGCAGAAAGGACGCTCAGTTGAGTGAAACACGGTCACTCTGCAGAGTGGCTAACTCCCTCCAACGTCTCTGACACAGCACCTTTGCCTTCTTGGTTCCCTAGAGAAACACCTTTACTCCTCAGTGGCTACCAGGGAACAGGGGGTGGTGGGGTGGGCATGTGGACCCTCCCACCTCAGGTGGTCTCCTGACAGGATGCTCTTTCCTGGCAGAAGCCCCTGGTCCTTTCCCAGTTACTCTAAGGCTCCTCAGAGCTGGCTCTTTTTCCAGAATCATCCAAAGGCTCCTCAAAGAGCATCCGCCTCCAGGAGGATGAAAAGAAAGTTCAGGGAAAGCTTTGAAGCTGCCATAATGCTGCCCAGCTCCTCCTCCCTGTTCAGGACGTCCCCTGAAGGGGAAGACACAAAGAGAATTCGTGATGAGCAAGCAGGAGGCAGCCCGGGGGCCAGGATTGGATCAACAGTTTAATTCTCTGCTTTCTTGTCAGCACTGATGGCTGGCAACGAGGATCATTTGAAATGAAGAATGCTTTTCAAGGAGGAGCAAGAGTCCCTCGTCTGAAACTAATTTGTTGTCCAAAATTGTACTGCAGAAGTTGTTAGAGGAGGCAGATTAAGTTGTGTGCATAACAATACGGGCAACTCTGCTGATTATCCACACTCATGGATAATCCAAAAACAACAGATACTTCAAAGCGATTTCGATTTGGTTTCATAATGCAGGATTATTTTTCCCTCAGCGTTTTCTGTTTTCTGTATTTAATTGTCTTCAGGGTATATCTAGAGAGCTAGGGGATCTATAAACTTCTGTTTATTGCAAAACAACCAATGTTTGAGCGCCCTGCCCTGCAATGCATGAGCTGCCTGGATGGTATTGGTAGATAAAAATATTCTCCAGGAGAAGGAAAGAGGGGGAAAGAAAATGTTATATTTTTTTCTACTTTCCACACACTCACCAAGGAGAGACCGCTAGGAACACAGGCTTCACAATCTGACTCCCAAATTCAAATCCCAGCTCAGACCTCTATAGCTTGGGACAAACTGTTTAGCCTCATGCAGCCTCAGTTTCCCAGCTGTGTATTGGGATAAGGAGCTGTTATCAACGTTAGTAGGCCATTATGGGGTGAATGAGATCATCCAGGGTAACAAGGGAGGCATTCAGTGATTGCAAACTCATTCTAGAACGTGTTTGTCACAGCTCTTAGCAAGCTGGGTGGATGATCAGCTGCAGCCTGCGCTGGGTTCAGTCCTAGGGAACGCAGGGAAGGACCTCAGAGCCTGTTAACTGAACAGTTCCCTGGAAGCCTCCAGGAAGGGGGGCAATGCCGAGTTTCATGGGGAAAGGTGACAGTAGCTATAGACAAGTGCTAGGGTTCACTGGACAGGGCAGATATCAGGTACCGTGTGCTAAGCAAGCAGGCCCACCATCCAGTCTGAATGACCCTATCTAATGGAGTACGGTAATTATGAGTCACAGAAAATGGACCATTAGCAGCTTGGCCAGAGAAAGCAAACAGCTGAGGTAGAAGTACCGAGTCAAGAGAGAGGTCCAGGTGAACTGAGAAAGAAGCACAGATTCCAGGGGCTCGGCTCCTGAGAGGAAGAGCCGTGCACAAAGAGAGATGAGAGACCCTTAGCCTACTCAGACAAGGTCTGAGAGGTGGGAACGTAGCATAAGGAAGAACCTAACTACCAGAGTAAAGAGTCCAACTTGCAGGCACTGAACTCAGGGGCCCAGTGTTCAGAATGCATCTCAACTATTCATCCCCCTGCCTCTGAGAAACTCAAAGCAGCTCAGGTCAAAATGGAATTGCACATTAACACTAACCCTACAGCAAGCAGACCTGGCTTCCAAGTCTAACTGAAGCACACCAACAATCACAGCTTTTTATTACAAACCAGGCACTGTGCTAATCGAGTCTCTTGAATCCTCGTGTCAGCCAGCTTTAGGGGGAAAGGATTATGTTGTCTCTATTTTACAGGCTGTGAGATGAGTCTCCAATTGTAAAGAAACAGCCTCAAGTCACCCAAGTAAGTGGATAATCTGGGGTTCAAACCAAAGGCCCCCTGTGTGATGACTAGTTGTAATCAACTTGACACTATCTAGAATCAGCTGGGGAAAGAATCTCAATGAAATAAATACTGCCTAGATCAAATTAGACTGTAGGCATGTCTTCGGGGATTCTCTTGATTGTGTTGGTTGATGTGTGAAGATCTGCCCACTGTGGGTGGCCCAATTCCCTAGACAGGAAATCCTGAACTGTGTAAGAATAGAGAAAGCTAACCCAGCACAAGGATGCATGCATTTCTCTCTCTATTCTTGTCTGTGGATTTGACTAAGTTACCGCCATCTTGAATCCCTGCTACGATGGGCTAACCTGGAATTGTGAACTAAACTAAAGACCTTTCTCTGTTAAATTGCTTTTGTCTGGGTTTTTCATTAAAACTACAGGAAATAAAAGTAATACACGAGGTGCTTGCTTCTAGCCACTCCCCTGGCTTAGTTGGTCACTTTACCTATAAAGAGAAGAGTGCCCAGCTCAAAGTTTGGTTGGAAACTGCAGAAAGAGAACTGCCAGAGGTGGAAGCTGTTGCTTCCTGACCACTGCATCCTGCTTGAATGAATGAGCCAACTGGGAGAGACTGGGCTCTTTACGGTGGCAGCCAGGCAGGAAGCTGGGGTACTGTTCCTTTCCTCTGAAGTGTCTCCTGGTGCTTTTACCCATGCCCTTTGGGACGGTCCCCCCATTCCCACTTCCCAGACCCACAGTGCCTTGAGGGAGATGCTCCCCTGACATACTCAGCAGCCACCTACGGCCCTGTTCCTTTCTCTGCCCTAGGCTACCCTGCCACTGGTCACTTAAACATGTATACTCGCCAGACTTTGGAGCCAACTTGGAGTTATGCTAGATGCCAGGGGGAAAGGACAGAGGCAACTGCTTCTGGAAGGGTCTCTCCCTCCCTCTTTTCTTCTTCACCCTGCTCCCCTCAGGATACGTTTGTCCCCACAGGACCAGCTGGATGCAGGTGGCAGCTGAGTCACCTAAGTCTGTCTGAATGACATTGAGCCTGTCTAGTTTGGGAGAAGCCTGGAGCTGGACTGCTCAATATGCAAATAACAATAGTCATCATTATCATCCCCCACAGTCCTCTCAGCCCTCCACCATCCTCAGCTGCTGAGCTAGTCCTACGTGGTCAGCAGACTGAGTGTTAAGAGTGTGCAGAGCCCTCAGCTCTCCATCCATCATCCCCGCTCCCTGCATCCAGTCCTTCCTCTGTACACAGTCTCTCCCATTTCTCTTCTCCCTCACCCTGGCTCCCAACCACCAACCCCTCCTCCCGCACAGTAGAGAACTAGAAGGAAGTGGTGGCAGGGGCCTTGCAGATTTCTTTATGCAACTCTGACTCTGCAAGTGAGAGACTCAGGGTGGAAGGTCAGCTCATCCAAACTCATACGGCTGGTTAGAGTCAAGAATGTAGAATGGTAGAAAGATTGGTGAATGGGATGTTACCTGTCTTTCCCCTAAACTGACCAATTGCTAGCGTTCTGCTGCTTCTTTATGTAGCTGAACCCCAGGACCCTTTATTCCTGCTCAGTGTTATCTTCTTCCGGAGGGAAGCTGGTCAAAGACCTTCCAATAAGGAGTATGTCCAGGCAGGACCAGGTACTCAGGAGCATCTAGGCAAAGGTGGCTGACTAGCAAGCTTTTTGTTTTATGGCATTCTGAGACAGGATCTCACAATATAGTCTAGGCTGGTCTCAAACTTGTAGCCATCCCCCTGCCTCAGTGTCCTGGGTTCTGGGATGGCGGGCATGGATCAGCACGTCCAGCTGGCAAGCTATCTTACTGTCTCACTTGTGTTCTCCTTGGTGTTGTTAGGAAGACAGGAGACTAAACAGTGACTGGCGGGTTAACTGAGCTCTGGAAAGACCCGGTTATCACTCCTGCTCCCTTTTCCTTCAATGTGGCGGAAAGCTCCTGAGGTTCCAATATAGATCAGGAGGTGGACTTTGTAGCCCATAGAGACCTTCAGACTAAAGAGACAGGTGATGTGTAATTACTCCTAGTCCCTAGGGACTGCTTCATCACCCCATCCCAGACACCAACACTCCCAGCACTTGGACCTGGGCACTAAGTTTCTCTCATCAGAGAGTAATTGCCCCTGGCTCCCCTCACTTCTAATCACTAAGCCACGGTATTAGCTCCTAGGAGCATGATTGATTTCCAGGGACTTGGAACTTAATTACATTTTAGTAAAGACTGTTGGGAATCTGTAGAGAAGAGAGACACTTTCTTACCATGTAAGAGGGCTTCCAGTGTCTCAAACCTTCCATTCATTCATTCTCCCAGGAGGGGCATCCCATAGTCATCACCTTACTCATTACTCAAGATCTCTAAGCCCTAGAGTTTGGCCAGAGGAGCTTAGGTTTGTCATGCCAAACTTCCCACCAGTCACCTTACAAGGTCCCCAGGGAAGCATGAGTTCTGCTGGGGCTCCAAGGGCTGCAGGCCTGTGTGCTCCCCAACAGCAACAGCAGGTTCAAGTTCCAGCATCACCCGCCCTGCCAAGCTGGCCCAGGCTTCTGGTTCTAACCTCAACCTCAACAGATAACCCTTCCTTTATCCTAATCATCACTAAGAACTGTCACTTATGAAATACCCTCTGAATTAAGGCTGGGGATGTAGCTCGGTGACAGAACACTTATTGCATGTACAAAGCCCGGAGTTCAGTCACCAATACTGCAAGCAAATAAGTGAGCAAAAACATCCAGGCACTGAACTCTGATTTAAAACTCAGAATTAAACATTGCACCAGGTGGTGGTGGTGGTGGTGGTGGTGGTGGTGGTGGTGGTGCACACCTTTAATCCCAGCACTCGGGGGACAGAGGCAGGTGGATCTCTGTGAGTTCAAGGCCAGCCTGGTCTACAGAGCAAGTTCCAGGATAGGCACCAAAAGCTACACAGAGAAACCCTGTCTTGAAAAACAAAAAAACAAAAAACAAAACAACAACAAAAAAAAGAATTAAACCCTGATAGCTCTGGATTTCCTTACTCACCGTCAGGAAATGAGGGGGTAGAGCGGGTCAGCATGCACTCAGCTGTTCTACCAGGCGAGTCTCGCTAGTCTCTCCAGACCCCTGTGTGCAGACCGGCCTCATGGCTTGGGTACTATTAGAATACCTGAGCATCACAGAACACACGAGACAAAAATGACAGAGGAAATACTGGACTGGAGTTCACCCTGGCATTCTTGTGACTTCTATAAGTAGGAAATTACAGCAAAATTTAAAACTTAGAAGAATGGGATCTGGAAAGATGGCTCAGTGGTTAAGAGCACTTTCTGCTCTTTCGGAGGAGCCAAGTGCAATTCTCAGCACCTACGTCAAGCACCTCACACAGACTCCTTTAACTCCAGATCCAGGGATTCCAACACCCTCGCCTGGCCTCCAAGGTTACTCACATGGGTGTACACACACACACACACACACACACACACACACACACACACACACACAATTAAAATAAAACAAATTTTTTTAACTTAGAAAAATAGAGTTCTGGTTCAATTGACGTAGCTATTAATAGTTGTTTTTCAGCTGTGGTTTGTATCTTACATTGTATATTAATGACTAAAAGCTCAAGGATGATTTTAGAAACATCTATATTACAAAGCCATGTGATGTTGCTGTAGAGATGATGGGGAGTTATAAATAAGCAAATGTAAGAAACAGTGTGGGGGAAGTGTACTTAATGACAACCATATGCTTATTGACCTTCAAGAACCACATGAGCTGGATTTATTGTCTCTCTGCAAACCTGCCTGTCGGGATATCCTCCATAACATGCATCCTCCTTAGCCCCATAGCCTCACGCCGGCTGACAGCTCACCTGCATCCTTGCTCCTAAGAATTCAGTTCGGTGCTTATTCACCGTGGCTATTTTCCCAGGCCTGCCCCTTCCCAAGGATAAAACCAGTCTGCCTCAGCCCACAAGATCACACTGCATCCCATATGTAAGCCTGGGCCACTGAGAGTAACCCAGGATGAGGAGAGTCTGAACCGTAGGAAATCAAACCCCTTGATCCACTGCAACCTGCCTTCCTGCATGAGCCAAGAGTTTCCTGGATTATCGGATAAGATGCAAGTTCACTGGAAGTTCTTTCTCATAGACCATCACAGTCCTGAGATGTCACTCAGTAGTGTGTTTCAGCCCAAAAGCTTCCTATGAGATGTGGGTCTGGTTAAATCAAGATAGCTTTTGAGGGTGATAGCGAGGATGAAGTCCAGTGGCTTCAGGAAGACTGATAACCAACCTTTTTTGTAAAATGCTCAAGGCGAGTTCAAACCCAGTTGCTGAACATCAGTATTGGTTATATTTATATATATATATATGCTGCTTTGCAGAAAGGTGGGAAGGACAGCTCTGAGAATGTTGATATATTTCAGCCGTGAGATATGGGGAGAACCGTGGACATCTGCACATCAGTGTTACCAGCTGTGATTTCCTCCACATCCTTCAGACAGTGTCAATGTAGCATTGTATCTAAAGCTTCTCTTCCCACATGTCCAAAGGAACAGTAAGCTGTTCCCTGGAGCACGGTCAAACTCGGGGGTCCAGGCTACCAGAGCGGAGCAAGCACTTTCATTTACTGAGCCCCTCATCAGCCCTAAATGTTGGACTGTGAATTAATTTTTTGGTCATTGCATGCTCAGAAATCTTTTATTGTTGCTGGTGCTTTTGTTTCACAATGCCACAGTCACATGGGATCACAACCCATGGTTTAAGAAGCTGTGCTTTAGCCGCAGGCATCCCAGAAAATGTGTGGGGACGGGAACCCAAGGACTGGCTTAGAAAAAGGGAGTCCATATCTACAGAAATTTCCAAACCTGTCATTGAAGTCAAGGAGCCCTCTGTCTCGTCTCACCCTCCCTACCAGCCTGCTTGCCACCCACATTTACAGGGACCCATTCATCACATGGCCTGGAAATGTCTCAGCCAGATCCAATCTCACCAGATAACAGTGAAGGCCAGCCCTGCTCGGCAGCAAATCCCCGTTCTGACTGCCCCTGGAATAAAGGCAAAGAACAGAGGTGGCACATGGCACAAAGAATGGACGTGGTACAGAGAAATGGGCCTCCAGACTGAATGTAAGCAGCTGGCTCAGGAAAATGCAGGATGAGAGCCAATCCGGGCTGGCAAGGGGAGAGAAAAGAGCCAGGCCCAGACACATGGGATTCTACCAGGAGCCGCACTGGGTGGGGGACCTAGGGCACTCTGGGAGACTGAGGCAGATCCTACCAGAAGTGAAAACAGCTCATACTGTCACAAACAGACCTGGCTGGAAGGGCCAGGCGTGGAGAGGAGGCCTAGCTTCCTCACACTGTCAAGACTGAGTCTGCCAGTCTGTTCTCTCCAACCCTCTTTCGCTGAGGATTTTTATCGGAAGCTTCTTGTTGATTTTTCTTCTTTGCAGTGAAACAAGCTATTATGTTTGCATCTTCACTGCTCCTACCCAGATGTACCAGCATTCAGAAGAGTGACCCCTGGATCTTTTGAATGAGCCAACCCTTACCCATCGCTCACCCCTGTCCCCCATAGCCAACAGTCCTGGTTCCCTCCGGAGGACACAGGGAACTGTGGGAGTGAAAGCAGTGGAGGCTGTCGGCTTCCAGACAGCCCACCACAGTGTGGTCATGCTCCAAGCGGAGGTCAGAGCCTAAAACAAGGGAGAAGAGTGGAAAAGGTGCAATAAAAAGCGTCCCCGTTTTAAATACGCCCTATTTGTCACATGCCAGGCGCCAGCTGGACCCACTATCTCACTTAATACTTAAACAACCTTCAGGGAGGAATTCTCCCGCCTAATGGTGAGAAATCCGACTGCCATATAGATGGAGTAACTTGTCCACAGCCCCCCAAACAGCAAGGAAATCCTGGCTGTTGGTCCAAGGACAATCTGAGTTTTGCTTCTCCTCTTCCGTATCTTTCCAGCGAACTTGAGAGAGTGGCTGTGGTGGGGGTGGGTACCCTGTACAGAAACCTCAGAGGGCCCCATCACTCACCCCACTGCCTACTGAGGTAGGAGATGCTCACCAACCCTCATGAGTGAGTACAAGCTCCTACCTCACAGCATCCAGCTTTGGCCCTTGACTAGTTTCAAATCCTGCAGCAGACTTGGGCAGCATCCCGAGAGGAGGACTAGATCCTCACCCCAGTATCTGATGTGTTTCATTGTCTCCTGCTGTGATGCTTTTTCCTCTCCTGGCCTCATTTTATCCTCCATAAAGGGGCTAATGGTTATTAGCATCTCCGTCTATTCTACAGAACTCTCTGGGGGAAGCATTTAGAGATGGAAAGAAAATAGAAATGGAGATACCGGCATTCTAAGAGGAAAATATTATCGACATTAACACTTAACCTGCACACAAGAAGTTCCTCTCCAGACCCACTGCCACGTGAATTTCCACACTGACTGGATCAATAGAATCAGAAGCCCATGGACTTGGAGAAAGAATGGATTCCCTGAAAGAAACAACCAGATAGCACTATTTCCCCTAGGCCAAGCAGGGGAAATACCCCAAAGATCTAGGCAAGGCCAGATGTGGGGGTTCTCATACTTGGCAGTAAGAGAGGGAGAGAGGGAGGGAGGGGAGGAGGGAGGGAGAGAAGGGAGAGAGAGAGGATAAACTCTGGAGTGGCAAGGGAGAAAGGATTCTTTTCTTCTGCCTATAAAACTCCACCTAAATGATCAAGCTTGCCAAGCTGTCTGAGCTGTTCCAGTATAAGGAAGCTCTACCTGGTGGTGCTGGGCCAGGCTGGGCTGAGAAGTCACATCTATAAAACATCAAAAGGAAGGAAGGCACCATTAGCTGCTCTCAGCTCTCAGTCCCGCTCTCCTAGGAATATCTTCCCAGGATCATTCTAGAGCCTGAAGCATAGAATAGACAGATTTGGCAATGGCGTTGATAGCCCTTACTAGGTAGAGACAGGAAGGCTGCAGCTCTCCAAAGGACGAAGCTTTCCATCTGCATGATGGAAGCCCCGTCAGGACCTCAATTCAAAGTCTATTGCTTACTTTGTGCCCAGACATTGTGGCACACTTATGTGATGAAGATAAGGCCCTGTGACCCAGGAACTGTTGACTAACAATGAAAATCAGTGGGCATACTGGCATCTGCCACATGCGTCATACCATACACAGCCACAGAAACATAAGAAGTGCCAAAGGAACAGAGGTGGGAGAACAAAGAAGTCTTCACAAAGATGCCACAGGAGATCTGGTTGTCAAGAGAGAAGTAAGGAATCCACACAGAAAGGAGAGGGGTGAGAACTCCGAGCACTTCCAGCCCCTGAGAGGATGTGAAAGAACACGGCTGACTTGTTTGGCTGGAGAGGGGAATGAATGGGACCTGGAGCGAGGGCCAGTGCTCAGGTGTCAGGAATGATCACTTGCTGGACACTGAGCCCACGGAGAAGCACCATGAGACTATGCCTACACCCAACTCAGTTGTCCCTACTCACTGTTAGACCTTGCATAACACAACCATGTTGGGAAGACCACTTAGTCTGTTACTGGTTTCGGAAAGAGTCATTAGGATATTCTACCAAGGTCCCAGTTTTCTTCTGGAGGCTATTCTCAAAAATCAGACAGGTTTGATTAGAGTCCAGGTGAAGAGATGCTCTTTCTTCAGTCCTCATACCAGGCCTGGACTGGTGCTAGCTCTCAACCTTCAAAGTCATCCTCATCCTTCCTGTGTTCCATTCTATACTATAGTGGAGACAAGGAGCCAGGCCCCTGTGGCTTGTACCTCCTAGATTTCTGGCAAAGTCCAGCCAGTTAGAGGTACTATCAAGAATAAGGAGGACAGGCGAGAAGACGAAGGTCAAGCCCCCTATCTCCAAACTTTAGTTAAATATATTTATTCTAGTTTAAATCCCTAGGAAACGCAACCACGATGGCTCCCTGCTGATGACTACCTCTTGGACTCTGGTAGCATCTCACACTCCTTTTATCCTTCTCTAGCTTAGGGGTGGCAGTTTAGGTGCCTTCCAAGTGTTCCTGATTTCTGAATTGCTGTGCCATTTCCTGTTCGGCTTCTCTCAAAAAACCTTTCTATCGCTACCTCTTATACTAAATTTCCCCTGTTGTAAATACTTAATGTTCTCTCTCTCTCTCTCTCTCTCTCTCTCTCTCTCTCTCTCTCTCTCTCTCTCTCTCTCTCTCCTGGCTAGCATTCTGACTAATGAAGAGACTGCATCTGAGTCATCTTTGGGTCCCCCTCAGCACCTGATACGGTGAGTGATTTTCTGAGTGGGTAAGTGCTAAGTAACTATTTAATAGATGGACAGATGGATAGACAGGTGATTAATTAGATGGAGGGCTAGATGAAAGGATGGATGTATCACCATGATTTAACGAGAACATTTTAATTTTGTGACGGGAAAGGGGGAAATTTCCAAGAGAATGCTGAAGAAAGCAATCCTGAGATGGGGCCAGGGTTTTCAACTGCCACACTGCCACAGATCCAGCCAGAGAGAAGCTGACAGTCGGAAAGCAGAGAAGAGGGGAGGCTTTTTCCAGCTTCTGAACTAAGTCGCTCATTCTCTCTCTCTCTCTCTCTCTCTCTCTCTCTCTCTCTCTCTCTCTCTCTCTCTCCCTCTCTCAGTCTCTTCCGATCCCAACAGGGGATGGGGAGAGCGTGTTAGTGGCAATACTTCTTAATTTTCAACTGGCAGACATCTCCACATTGTTATATTATTACACTCGAGACACTGAAAAGGAAGGGGATATAATGGAAAGAACCTCATCACCATTGATTCTCAGTCATGTGTATTTGAAGAAGATGCCAAATGGCTGTGGTCCTGGGCTGCAAACAATTCGATTGGCCAGACAAATGCAGTCTGCGAGGTTCTTGGGGGTTTTCCACAATTACATTCTCAGAAATTCACATCCTTTTTCCTAAGTAGATTGTCTTGAATAATTAAGAACTCAGAGAACAAGCCCTTCAGAAGACTCTTGGCTCATCCCCCTGATAATGATGGTGATACTAAAGATGTTTAGTAGAGATATTTCCACCTTAGCCACTGGCATGCAAAAGCTTTGAACATCCTAATCCTGGCTCTGCCACTTTCTTACTGAGTTACACAGCAAGTCAGCTCCCTTCTTTGAATTTAACATTCCTCATTCAGTGAAGATTTTTGTAAAGCCCAGACGACGCATATGCAAAAGCAAATTGAATATGGATAGAGTTCAATACCACAATGCCATTTGTTTCCTAAACAACCAGTTTTCTGCATGTAACTAGCCTAACACCCTCTAGCTGCTTATTCACAACCCAGGTCATCTTGCCCTGTCCTATAGAATTGATCTGCCTTCTGACAAACCATAACGAATCAGGTCATGTTAAGAGTCTGAGCGAGACTTAGTAGCACATGCCTATAATCCCAGAACTTGGGAGGTGGGGACGGGGGATCTGGAGTTTAAGGTCATCCTCAGCTGTGTGACAAGTTAGAGGCCAGATTGAGCTGCAAGAGTTCTATCTTTTAAGATAGATAGATAGATAGATAGATAGATAGATAGATAGATAGATAGATAGATGATAAAAATCGGAAAGGAACCTGGGCACAGTAATGCAATGGTTGTAAGTCCAGTACTTATAAGGCTGAGACAGGAGGGTTGAAAGTTCAAAGCCAACCTGAGCTATACAGTAAATTCAAGATCAGTCTAGGGTACATAAGGAGGCCTTATCTCAAAATGCAAAATATTCAAGACTGTCTACCAAACCTGCATTAATAAAGACTTTCTAAAGCAGAAGGGGTGTATCTTCCCCCACCTTCCTGTCCCCCTTTCTCTTTATTCCTAGAAAGCAAGAATCCCTCATCTGAGGTGTTCTCCAAAGAACAGTTCGTGGAATCTACCACTCTGTGCCCATCCTATCCATTTCTGTATAGAGGCTTCTTCCTCTTCCTGTGCTGGTCATCTCCCTCATGATCTCCAATCAATAGTGCTGTGAATAGTCACCCCAAGGCATAATATAACCTGGTACACCTTTAGTCAAAATGGGATGCTATTTTTTTTAAAGTCAGGCATCCGCCATGATGTCTTTAGGTAGCATTTCAGACAGGGCAAAAGCTATCAGGTCAGTGGAAAGTGGAAGACGGGTCTTCCTAAAAGTCATCAAGTTACATGTTTGGGGGGGGGGGGAATCAAACTCTAAGTGGGCACAATGCTCCCACTGAGAGTCTCCCTCATTCTACTCTTCTTCCTGGCCCCATATACAGTTGGAGGCTGGAGACAAACTGACCCCAGGAGTTTGAGCCCCTCCATCAGTCTCTCAAAGTAGGTTCTTTGTGTTGCTAGCTGTTGGGATGGGAGAGACTCTCCCTAAGACCAGCCTTCAGCCATGTGTAAGCAATCTCATGAGGACTAATTGTTTCATAAAATTTCAATGGATTCCTGCCAGGAGGACCTCTCCCGCCACTCTGGTTATGCCTCTACTTCTTCCTGCACCCTGGGTTGTTCGGATCAAAAATCTACGTTTCACTTTAAGCCTCAACAAAGCCTAAGGAAATGGGGAAGTATGAGGGCACCGACTCCCACAATGCATTGCAGAACCAATTTAAAGGATCAAGTTTATCAGCCCTTACCTATTGAGCATCAAAATCAGCAGCTCTGGCTATACCTCACTACCCAGAAAGCCCTACCCGCACCGCCCACCCCCACCCCGACCACCACCAACAACAACACTTCCTCTTCACAGCCCTTCCACTGACCCCCACCACCACGGTCATTACAAATGATCAATAATCCAATTGACAGATCCTAGGGGGCTGTCCAGAATGTCAGAATTGTCTGTCAAACCATGGAGTGCGGGAGGTGGGGGATGGAGTTAATCGGCTTCCTTTTCCTCTCTCTGCCAGAAGCAGATGGGGAAAGTGGGAGGAAAGCGATTATTTATTTTCTAGTCTTGCCCAAAGCCATCTCTATTTTGAGGGTCAGTTCCCTCCACCCTCATCTCGAGCCTACCGTTGGGTGACTGACAGTAGCCCCCATCCAAGCACAGTTCCAAGAGACCCTAGCCGAGCCTTTTCACACCGCCCGGAAGTGCCTCTGCACTGCAGAACTTTCAGTTTCAAGATTTTGCAAATTTTATGAGAATTTTTCAGGCAAGCTGATTTTTTTGTTCCCTCTTTCCCCTCCAGCTAAAATCAAGATCTTTCATCCAGCTCTGATCTCAGAGGGGCTTTTTTTTTTTCCTCAGCACTTGGGACATGATTAAATAACAGGCCCACGTGCGCACACCATCCGCAAACCCTTTTATTTCCCAGATCTTTCTTCAGTAATGAAGCCTGAAATGGAAAACTACTGTGCAGCGAAACCGTAGCAAAGAGAGGCTGAGGAATAGAAGATGCCCCAGCCTGGCTCCTTCTGGGGAAGGAAGTTTGCTCAGAGCACAGGGCAAATTAAGTGTATGTATCCAATGGAAACCTGTCCGAAGTTTCTGGAGTTCAGGACCTACCCACTGGGGGTCCATTAGTTGTGAATAAAGAGAAGTTGGAAAACATATTATCTTTCAATCCTCTCCAGAGAGCCTTAGAGAGAGAGGGATTGGCTGTCGTGAGTGTTCTTTTCATAGTCCAGTTGACATGATCATTAACTCTACCAATTATGGCAATATAAAGAAATCATTAAAATGCAATTATTACAGCTGTATAAGTTTATAGCTGCATAACTACATCAAAAGTCCGCCTTTGTAGGTCTTTATGTGCTCCATAAACCTGAATAAATTGCAACAAAGAGAAAAAGATTACTTCAATATGAATCAAGAACACATTTATGATTTCTCTCTCCCTATTTCTGGAGATAGCAGCAATGAGAGCTGGATCCTTCCCACAACCCCCAGCCTGGATACCTGCCACAGTTTTCCCTTTGCTTTGGCCCTTCATGGACTAGTCACTCATCAGATTGGTCCAAACAGAGAGCGGTTAGTTAAGTAAACAATCAGGAAGCAAAAGCAACCTATATTGTTCTGCCATGGGGTAACCACAGACAGACAGAACTCGACAGAAACAACGTACAGGGGGAAATGTTTATTTTAGCTCACGTTTTCGGGGCTTTCAGTCTGTGGTCGTTGGTTCATTGATTCTGGGCTAGGGAGGCAGAGCTGGTGATCATGGCAGTGAGACTGGAAGAATGTGGCAGAGGAAAGCTGGCTGTTCACCTACCTCACAGCAGAGAGAAACAGAAAGCAGCCAGGGACATGATACCCGGAGGACCGGCCCCCAGTGCTGTGCTGCCACTCACTGTGCTCCACCTACTAACACTTCCAGGTAGTAACACTACCTGGGTACCAAGACCCCAACGGTCAAGCCCTTTGGACTTGATGTCATGTCCAAACCACAATACAAGCCCATGCATTATGTCTTAAAGTTCTCGAATTTAGTAGTCTCTGGTGGCTAGATAAGATTGCCATCCTTGCCTTACAAATGAAAAAACTGAAAGTCACAAGAAACTTATCCAAAATCACATGGTGGGCTGAGTGATCTTGGTTTGTATCCTTTCTACAATCCCAGACTGACTGTCCAAGCTTCTGACTGCTGTTCTATACCTAGAGGGACTGTGTCAGAAGTTCCTCGACCCTCTGGTTTCTAGTCAGGTTGAGCCAATTTGAGGCTATAAGCAAGAAAATAGAAGGTGAAAAAGAGAGAAATTGGAATTTCCCTGGATCCCTCATATCTAGGTATGGAAGCATGGGTTGGTAATTTCAGCATCAGTAGGAGGGGGCAGAGACAGGCAGATCCCAAGATCCCAGGGACTCACTGGCCAACCATTCTAGCCAAAAGATTAAGCACCAGGTTCAGTAAGACATTCTGTCTCAAACAATAAAGGTGGAGAGTGATAGAGCAAAACACCCAGCGTAGACCTCTGACCTTTACATGCTTACATGCAATCAAATAGCTAACATACCCACACACAGTATGCATATTTGCATATAAACCAGAGAGAGAGAGAGAGAGAGAGAGAGAGAGAGAGAGAGAGAGAGAGTCTCCTCTCAGAATCCAGACTGAGATGCATAGCTAATGAGTGCTGGGACCTGAACTAGAACCCAGATCATCAAAACCCTAGGAGTCCAGGCTTGAATAATTTAGAAAATTTAATTTGCTCCAGACACAGACATACTAATTGTCATCACTATCAAAGTTCCATGCCTCACTTGGCACTGTGCTGGGATGCCTGCTGCATCGAGTCCACTGACATAAACCACGAGATGCAGTGTGTGGGCTGGCAGCGACATCCCAAAACAACACCTGCATGGACGGCGATGGGAGGAGGGTCGTCCTTCAGAGTGAGGGGAAACGCACTTAGGAGTTGAGAATGGAATGTCTAGCAAACCACACGTTCTATTTCCAAGCCAGGTGGAGAAACTCACTGGATCAGATCACAGACAATTGCAAACGATCTCCAAACATTTCTATTTGGCTTTGACATGCACGATTAGACAATACCTCATTGATTTGTTTGGGGATTTCTCCTGCAAATGTGCCTACCTAATTAATGTTCATTAGACTAATAGTGAAGAGAGTCAGAATTCTCGGAGTTCACACACATGACTGCCACCTGGAAGGTAGAAGCAAAACAATCTGTCCTCCTATGTTTCTGTGAGCAGGCTAAAAAGCAGATTGCCTAGACATGGCTCACTCTCGTTCCCTGCCCACTTTTGCTCCCTGAGGAATGAGATTCTGCTTGTAGAATGTAGCTCAGGGTACTACAGGCCCGGGCTGATCCACAGTCTGTGGAGCCAGCGCGTGGCTCCATACTCTTTCCCCTGAGGCTCCAAATGCCTCTGTGTAGTAGGGTAGATCGTCTTCCTCCCTCGTGGACTAGGGACAACAGTAAGAGTAAGAAAATAGAGTCAGAACCAGAAGTTGCTGTCTCCAGGCATCTATGCACCGTCTCCCTGGGAAGTCCTTGAACCTCAAGGAATTTTAGTGCCTGGTGCTTTAAGAGGATGAAAGTAATAGTTATATCTAGAATCAAAGTTCAGTGAGGAGGCCAGAATAATAGTTTAAATGATAAAGTACTTGCCTGGAAATCGTGACTTCAATCCCCAGAGCCCGCATTAAAATGGAATGAGTGTTGATATTCTAGTTCCAGCACTTGGGAGGCAGAGACAGGAGGATCCCTGGGCTCTCTGGCCAGCCAGTCTAGCCTAATTGGTGAGTTCCAGGTTCAGTGAGAGACACACATGTGCATTTAAAGAGAGATTGAGACATTGGTCCTCATCTGTCAGTGAGTGTTGACGGACTTCACTATGGATGAATAACTCCTTGTGCATCCTAACCTATGTGTGCCACCATTGTTACTGTAGACCTTAGGGCTGGAGTTCTCTTGCCTAGCTTGCAGACATTTTACTGAATGCTGCCCATCTGGCTTTTATTTTTTCATTGTGTTTTATTTTAATTTTCTTACCAGTATATATTATGTGTTAAGCATATTATCCCCTACCTCCAATCACCCCCTATTCTTTTCTCTTTTTCCTTTAATTTTCTTTTTTTGAGGTAGGGCTTCATGTAGCCCAAGAAAACCTCAAAGTCTCCATACAGCTAAGGATGACCTTGAACTCTTGATCCTCCTGCCCCTGTGTCCCAAGTGTTAGAATTGCAGGTGTGCCCCCACCACACCCAACACTCTGGCTTATACTTTTTATAAATAACAGCAAAACCTTGCATGGTGTTTACCAGCTACCAGACTATCTTCTAAGCATTTCCAAAGATTAAGCCATTTGATCCTTCAAATTACCCTCCCAAAATAGCTAGAATTCTCCCCATCTTAGAGACAAACCTTAGGACTCAAACAGCCCTTGATTCCTAAAAGAATATAACATCTATATCCACCAAGTGTGGAAATAAATTGAGCAGGTGGGTGAAGAGGGAAGGCTGACCTGGGAAGAGAGAAAGCTGGTGAGTGCTCAGAAGAGCCAGCCCATGAGCTTCTATGACACTGAGCACAAGACCATGAAGCCCTTGGTGAAGCACACAAAGGCCATGACAAGATGTCAGAGAAAAGGGGGTGCCTGAGTCAGACCTGATAAACTGATGGGTATAGCCGCGCCTCCTATTTCCTGGACATGTTCCCGTGGCCACTCCCTGTGCTGAGGATTCAGAGGCAAATGGAGCATCCTGTCTGTTGTGGAGCAGAAAAATCCCGGATAAAAATTCTGAACTGGTTCAGTGCTGCTTGAAGATCTCTGTGAGCTCAAACTTCATCTGGGGAAGCATCGCATCCTTGGCTGTGATGGTCCTAGGCTGACTCAGCCCTGCATGGCTGGACCACTAATGGTTCCAGCAACCCTGGTGGAGAATGTGTAGCTGTCCTTTGCCCACACTCAGAATGGACATTATTAAAGAAGGAGGTGGAGGCATGAGGATCCCCTTATGACCCGGTCCCTTGCTCCAGGAACTGACTCCTGGGGTACCCTGGCATTCCATCTGAGAAACAGATCCCTTCCACAGAGCAGATCATTTTGGATTAATGATCTCCAAAAGACTCAAACACAACTCTGAGAGCAGGCCAGGGGCTCAGATGCTCGTTGTTGGGTGTGGTTAGTGATCCATCACTTAGCAAGGAATGGGTATAGGGAAGAATCAAAGGGGACAATGGTGTCAGAAACAAGAGCAGTTAGGATCTGGTGAAGAGGGATGGTTGGAGAATGAGATTAGAAGTGGCCTGTGCTATTAGCAACAGAAGGGTGAATGAAAGTCATTAATTTTCTGTTTATTGTGGTTTCTATAATATATGTAAAAAATTATATATTCACTTCAAAGAACAATATGTTCATTCCCCCTTCAGATCCCTTAAGCAAGAAGATTCTTTGTACACAGAACCTTTTTCATCCTGCTTAAACTTTTGGCAAAATTAGCCTTTGTTATTTATTGTTTTCATATCCATTCCTAAACAATATGGTGATTGGTTTTGTACAGTTTGATGACATTTAGTCCACCTGGGGGTCACTGAACTTCTTTAATCTTAATATTTATAGGTTTCATTTTAGAAAAAAAAAAATGAGACTCAAGCGAGGACATTTATCTCCTAAATGGCACAGCTGGGATTTATAGTCTGAGTCTGATCCCTAGCCCCGCTCCCTGCTACCATGTTCTCCTACCTTAGAAAGTGCTGGCACAGAGAGTGATCACCAACACCATTGGTATTTTCTGGCAAGGGTGACCAGAGGTGGCTTCGTGACCTTTAGTGAGGTCTGGCAGGATCTGAAGAAACTGCACATGGACATCACCTGAAAACAGGACCGGAGTGGGAAGTGACATGGTGTGTTAAAATGACAGCAAGCAGTTCCACTAAGGCCATGAGCCATAAGAACAAAAGCTTAAAGATGGGTCAGAATGCCGCACCCCCAGAATACTAGGCAAAGCATGCATTTCCTGGAGGACATAGAGAATCAGTCACCAAATGTGTTTGGGCTGGGGTTCAACAGGATCAGAACTGCATCTGAGAAAGAGTTAATGTGACAGTTGTGTGTGGGATGGTGTGAGAGGGAAAGACTGCAGACAGGGAAACCATGTGTCCCAACCAGCCAATAGGCTGCTCTGCACCCACTGAGATAATAAATAAAGACTTGTTGACCAACTGACAGACAAGCTGATTGACGCACTGCCTCGAAACCACAAATCCCATCAATGTCAGAAGTCCCCTCCCTCATAATCTACCCACAGCCAGAGCTCTGCCAGAAAAGGGGCCCAGAGCTGAGGCTGAGGTGGTTAGAAGGAACCAAAAAAGCTGCATTTGTCAATAGAGAAGAACTGAAAGTGAGGACCCACCTCACAACCGAGAAAAATACCTTCTCCAAGGAAGGTGGCCAACAACCAGAGTAAAAGCCCCAGAGAACTAAAGACAACCCCAACTCTTTCTTTCACTTCTCTCTTACATTCCTCACTAATAAGAGGGAAATGCATGGCAGCTGTGTTAAAACAAAAATTATAGCTTTATTTCCACACGTGAGGTTGTCTGGGAATTTAGCTATAATCCTTTATTAGATGTTAATAATTTAGAAGAGGGAGAAACATTCCCCCATCAAATCTAATCTCGCACAAATAAGTGCAGGGAATGATGGCATCACATTCATCCTGGTTCAGTAGGCGACCGTCAACACTGGTGTTGCCGACATCTGTCACCTGAACCGCTTGCTGTGGTTAATGGCAGTTACATTGCTCGCCTTGGGTCCATCTCAGCAGTTAGATTCATAGTCCTGGTCTTCCAGGACTTCCAGACTGATTTTCCAAGGCTTCCCTCTACACTGTCTGGAGACTTTGATCTTCTGGTGTTTTTCAGTGTGCACACTCTAATGGATACAGTTGGGGAAGTAGCCTGCAATGTCTGATGTTCACCACTAAGCCAATGTCCAGCTTTGCCCCTTGTGTTGAATGTTCAGTTAAGGCCAAGGCATTTATTGGAGTGAAGAAGAGCCCTGCACTTTCTGCTCACTAGCAAGGGCATCTGTGTAAAGGAAAAAAATCGACCACTTGGTGATTAGCTTCCCAGATTTTTGCTATCCTCTCCTCAAATTGATAACTGGGTACAAGTTGGCCTTCTGCATCACTGTGCACACTGTGAGCTGTTCAATGTGAGTCATAACATGTTCTGTCATGTGTGTGTTGGGTTTGGGAACCTCAAGCTACCTTTCCTCTCCACAAAAGAATGAGCAGAAAGAAAGCAAAGATATAGTAGATAAAATCACCAGAAATGGGGTCCAGGAAGATGGCTCCTGGGATAAGCTCTTCCCCTGCAAGCATAATGATCAAAGTTCAGGTCCCCAGAACCAATGTCACTATAAGTGGTACTGTGTCATGCCAGTACTCAGAACACAGGAGTCCTACATCAAGCTAACTAGCTAGACTAGCGTATCTGTGAGCTCTGGGTTCAACTGAGACATCCTGCTGCAATAACTAGGTAGAGAGAAAGACTTAGGAAAACCCCTGTCTTAGTTAGGGTTTCTATTGCTGTGAAGAGACACCATGATCACAGCAACTCTTATGAAGGAAAACTTTTAATTGTGGTGGCTTGCTCACAGTTCAGAAGTTTAGTCCATTATCTTCATGGTAGGACATGGCAGCATGCAGGCAGACATGGTGCTAGAGGAAGGAACTGAGAGTGCTCACCTCTTGACTGCAGGCAACAAAAAGTGATCTAAGACACTGGGCATGGCTTGAGCATATATGAGACCTCACAACATGCCTCCACAGTGACACACTTCCTCCAACAAGACCACACTGACTCCAGCAAGGCCACACCTCCTAATAGTGCCACTTCCTTTGGGGGCCATTTTCTTTCAAACCACCACAACGCCCAACATCAGCCTCAGACCTACACACACACACACACCATACACCATAAACACAGGCACATTTGTTTTTAAGATAACCAAGAGAGGAATTTCTTGTGACAAAAATCATCTAAGTGAAGTTTTTCACTGTAAACAGATGCAAAGGTGCAGCTTTCTTTGTCCTGGGCCTGTGGACCAGGAGAGACATTTGGCCACAGCTCTGCCTTGCCTGGCAGAATGAAGGTCTATTTCGTTTTATTTTTCTGTTCCTCTCCTAAACTAGCCTTCTCGTCCTCCAGGGAAGCAGCTCTCCACAGCCAGGCCAGGCGCCCCTCCATACAGGCTGGATCCCTGGGCAAAACCCCAAGCTTCAGGCTGCTGCTCTCTCTCTCTCTCCTGAGAGCCCAGAGTGAGGTTATTTCCATGCAAAGCTGGTAAACCAGTTCTCCAGGGGGAAGTAACTAACCTGAGTTACAGTGTTTTCCAGTTTTCATGGTATAAAAACACCCAATACGACCAATTTCAAGCCACCACTTTTTAACGACCAGCTTGTAACATTCTTAAACATCTAACAATCCTCCAGTGTAATCCAATCTCAGCAGAGCTCTATCAGGTCCCTAGTCCCCAGCTGCCCCTGAAGGCCTCCGGCTTAGGTGTGTGGTGGGATACCCTCACCCACAGGCTTGGTCTTCATCCTCACTGCTCAGCCTTTGGAGTCTGTGAAACAGTAAGAACTCAACATGTCCTTAATCAACATCTTGTTCAGAATGTGTCACTTGCCATAAATACAGGCTTTTAACCTGTCTCCTTGGCAGCTACCTCTGGGAGTGGGGATAGGGAATTCATCATACATTTCAGAGCTGGTGGATTTCAAGGGAGTAAGAGAGGCTCTTTGTCCACAGAAGCCACAGAGTGAGCACATCTCCCAAGCGCCATCACGGACCAGGCCGGCAACCTCCCATCTCTTCAGCATCTGGCCCTGCCCTGAATGTCCAGAGCAAAAAAAAACATCATGGACTCTGTTATCATGAGGGACAGAAGAGAGGCTAAGGGAACGTGGACCTCAGAGGTGTGTGATTGGAGCTCAGAGCTGGAAGCCCATCAGCAACTATTAAGAGAATTACAGGGAACATTTTATACACATAAAAGCTGCTGTCAGGGACTGGGGAGAGGAAACAAAAAGAGAACTGGAAACTGAGTTGGGGTCAGAGGCAGAAATGTGGGTTGTGAAAGGCAGGTGGACAAAGATGTGGGGTCACCGCACCACATTCTGCCGAACCTAAAAGCTCAAAACAGATGTATTTCTTCATTGATTCCAAGCCCCCAGTTGCAATTCAAAGCCTGTTCAGTCACTGTTCTTCCATTCTCTTCCTCTGTTTATGGTTGATGCTCTCATTCCAGCTGACAGTACAACCTCCATCTTGTTCAAAATCATACAGGCTAACAACATGCTGTAATCTGATGGCGACTTTCCTTGGGCTGTATCCCTTCTGTAAACATTCTCTTCCCCTCTAAATGACTTTCTCCTTTCCTAACTTCCTTCAAACCCTCACCTCACCCAATATACATCCTGACTTAGTTCTAAGCACTTTATTTCTCTCTCACTCCCTTAGTACTTAGATATACAATTTGAACAAATCTTATTTGTGTGCAAGTATGTATGTGTGTGCACGCA
>CABHPQ010171646.1:0-59140 GCA_902168405.1 Peromyscus aztecus | reverse complement strand
TAGGTTTTCTGTAGTTTTTGTTGTTGTTGAAATCTAACTTTAAATCATGGTGTTCTGATAGAACCTTACGCCTGTCAGAATGGCTAAGATCAAAAACACTGAAGACACCTTATGCTGGAGAGGATGTGGAGCTAGGGGAACTATCCTCCACCGCTGTTGGGAATGCAAGCTTGTACAACCACTTTGGAAATCAATATGGTGCTTTCTTAGAAAATTGGCAATCAATCTCCCCCAAGATCCAGCTATACCACTCTTGGGCATATACCCAAGGAATGCTCGATCATACCACAAGGGCACTTGCTCAGCTATGTTCATATCAGCATTGTTTGTAATAGCCAGAACCTGGAAACAACCTAGATGCCCTTCAACTGAAGAATGGATAAATAAAATGTGGTACATATACACAATGGAATACTACTCAGCAGAGAAAAACAACGACATCATGAGGTTTGCAGGCAAATGGATGGATCTAGAAAAAATCATCCTGAGTGAGGTAACCCAGACTCAGAAAGACAAACATGGTATGTACTCACTCATAGGAGGATACTAGATGTGGAACAAGGATGACTGGACTGCTACTCACAATACCAGGGAGGCTACCTAGAAAACAGGACCCCAAGAAAGACATGGGGATCGCCCAAATGATGGAGAAATGGATGAGATCTACATGAACAGCCTGGACGTGAGTGGGGGTAATGAAGGGTGAGGGTCAAGGGGAAGAGAGCTTGGGGGAGCGGGAGACCCCAGCTGGATCAACAACAGAGAGGGAGAACAAGGAATAGGAGACCATGGTAAATGAAGACCACATGAGAATAGGAAGAAGCAAAGTGCTAGAGAGGCCCACAGAAATCCACAAAGGTGCCCCCACAATAGACTGCTGGCAATGGTCGAGAGACTACCCGAACTGACCTACTCTGGTGATAGGATGGCCAAACACCCTAATTGTCATGCTAGAAACCCCATCCAATGACTGAGGGAACCGGATGCAGAGATCCACGGCCAGGCCCTGGGTGGAGCTCCAGGAGTCCAACTGGCGAGAAAAAGGAGGGTCTATATGAGCTAGAATTGTTGAGACCAAGGTTGGATAAAGCACAGGGACAAACAGCCAAACGAATGGAAACACATGAACTATGAACCAATGGCTGATGGGCCCCCAACTGGATCAGGCCCTCTGAATAGGTAAGACAGTTGATTGGCTTGATCTGTTTGGGAGGCATCCAGGCAGTGGAACCGGGTCCTATGCTCAGTGTATGAATTGGCTGTTTGAAACCTGGGGCTTATGCAGGGTCGCTTGTCTCAGCCTGGGAGAAGGGGACTGGACATGCCTGGACTGAGTCTACCAGGTTGATCTCAATCCTCGTGGGAGTCTTTGCCCTGGAGGACATGGGAATGGGAGGTGGACTGGGGAGAAGGCGGGGATGGGCGGGGAGAGAACAAGGGAATCGTGGCTGATATGTAAAATTAAATTATATTGTAATATAAAATTAAATTAAATTAAAAAATAAAAATAAAGAAAATCTGAGGTCATTACTGTGTGTTATACTCTCTGCTGAGGTCATAAATATTGTTTGTTCCTCATATTTAACCCAGGGTTTGTTATTATTACCACTTTACCTTTGAAAATGAAGTGTGGAGCTGGAATGATGTCTCAGAAGTTAAGAGCATTTGCTGCTCTTACAGATGACTAGAATTCAGATCCCAGTGCCTATGGTCAAGTGGCTCACACTCCTGTTAACTCCAGTTTTAAGGTAACTGTGATCTTCCTCTCACCTCTAGGGGCACCATGCATGTATGCAGAGCATATACATATGTACAGGCAAACATTCATACACATAAAAATAAAAATAAATAAATATAAAATTAAACTCAAAAGATTATAAACTGTCCTTGAAAGTGCTACATTAACAAATACTTTAGGGTTCAAGGGAGAAGCTAGCATCCAAGGTACAATGTGAATATCTGCATAAATATAATATAGTCATGAGTCAATTAATGATGGATTAAACTATGATAAATCATCATTAGACAATTTTATCATGGTAAAAAAACAACATAGTAGTATGTACCAAATACAAACTGTGATGGCATAACCTACCATATGCCAAGATTACAAAATAATTTAGCATTGCCTAGTGTCCTCAGAGCCATGAAAAACACAACAGTACAAGATTAGTACAAAAGTAAATGAATACAAAAAAGTGGCAATTAAGTACAAGAAGTGTGAGGATAATGCCAAAGAAAACAGAGAATTGCTTTTGGTAAAGTTTTTGAATAGGAAGAGTGCATTTTAAGATAATATCCACACATGATAGAGTCAGGACATAGACTAGAGACAGTTTTCATACAAAGAATCATATGTCTATGTATAACTGTATTTCAATGTTTTCCCACAAACAGAAGTGTTTACAGCAATATCACCACACATGAGGGAATACGGAGGTCTCTGTGGCCAGCGCAGCCAGCAGAATAATGATACATGGGGGACAAGGTGACAGGTTGGGTTAACACCATTGCATTATGTGGCATCTCCTGTTGACCAAGATGTCATCAGTTGATTGCTTATTGTAATGTAAAATTGTAGAGTGCTTAATTGTAGGTCACATGGAAACTACAGGCACTACAGATTTAACCTGATAGCTTATTGATTTTTGTTCTGAGCCTAAAATATATGCACTTTAATCTATGTTATTTTTAATGACATTTTTTATTCAGGCCCCTCTGAAAAGGGTAGCCAAAAAGATGTAAATAGGCACTATCAGTTAATTTTTTGGAGAAAAGTTCTAGCATGACACTGAGCTGGGTTTTTAACAGTGAAGTGTCCTCACTGCATGTATTAATTCATCTCCTGCACGTTTTCTTTGCTTGGACACTCTGGATCACCATTAATAGTTATTTTGAATATCAATCCTAAAATGACACACCATGTAACTCAGCCAGTAACAATGCACTACAGAGCACACTACATTATTATTTTTTTTTACTTATGCTCAATAAATATTTATATCTTAAATATGTATGCTTGTATATTTAACAAAATATTCTATATTTAGTGTTTCATTCAACATCATTAATTACTCTCATGGTGTTCTTTGATCATCGTTCATCAAGTTTCACAACTTTTCATTTTCCCAAGTGGAAATTCTACAACCATAGAGCAGTAATATTGAGGCCATGGCAGCTACTAGTGTATAACCCTGGCTGTCCTGGAACTCACTCTGTAGACCAGACTGTTATCACACTCACAGAGATCCACCTAATCTTCCCTCCCAAATTCTGGGATTGAAGATGGTTTACAACACTGCCCTGACTAAATGTTTTTATGAGTAGATGTGTGCAATTCTCATTCTCCCATGTCTTAGCATTTGTTTACCTGGTCTATTCATATGAAGTCATATATCAAAACTTTACTTTTTTGTATATATGAATAAAATCCTAATATAGACACACATTTTCTTTATCCATTCAGCTGTTGTTGAAACCTAGGGTTTTTTTTCCCACCATTTATCTATATGAAAAACATTGGCAAGAACATTGGCATCCAAGTATCTATTCCAATTACTGTTTTTTTGTTTTGTTTATTTGTTCCTTTTTGGATTCTGTTTACTTGGAATCATTCTAATAGTTGTGAAATGGAATGTCATTGCACTTTCCATCTTCACTATTACACGTTTATTGAGCAGTGAAATATAGGCTGATTTTCCTTATGTAATTCTAGTAGTCTTAACTGTGTCTTTATTTTAATGGGAAACCCTTATGTATTATATTTGCACCTACTCTAGCACTCTTTTGTTTTGAATTAATAATTCCCAAAACATTTCTGAGAACTCAGAAGTATGGCAGTGTCTTTGTCTTTCTCTCATCCATTAGGAATGGATTATCTTGCCAAAGAAATCTTCATTTAAAATGAGTCTCACACTGACATTTAAGGACAGTATTTCAATGCCTTTTAGAATTCAGTTTTGCTTATGAGAAATATGTTTTGCATTCAGTTATAAGTAATAAGACTTTAGATTTCCCAAAAAGTTTTTATTAAAGAAAAATAGAAAAAAAAACCTTTGTTTTTAACTTGAAACTTTCAAATAGTCTCATTCCTAGCATACACTTTTGAGAGTGTATTTTTAAAGCATGTGCCTGTTTAACAAATTGTGTATTTTTCAATATAATGGTATGTGTTTTACCTTAAGTCTGGGAAATTATTTTTTACATTCTTGAAAATGCAAAAAGAGGTTTGAACCTCCATTTGTAAGTTTAAGGAACTGCAGAGAAGAAGCGTAAAAAGAATTCAAAATAAAATGCTCTGGATGGCTATTAATGACTGTATCTGCATATGTAAAAGTTAATAATAAAACTTGCAATTCAACAGTCATTGACAGGATTAACCTGGATGGTAATTCCAGTGTGGGTTGAGCATTGGATCTGGAGTATAGTGACAAAGAGAAGTTCCAGGAATAGCCCTCTGCCTAAATATTTTCGTAGCCATTGTGCAAACACATTGGAAGACAAGAGTGAATTATTGGAAGTATCCAATAGAGGTGTCAGTACATCTTTAAATCAGAGAAATGAGGGAAATAAAACATAATTTGAGAAATGGAGGGCAAAGGGAAGGCCTACACTGAGAAATGGAGGAAGTTCTATCAGCCCTAAAGCAGACAATCCCATCACTGCTAAATGAAGAACCATGTTGGCCTGCCCTACTAACTGAGGCCATTTCTACTTTAATGCCTTGTGCGTCAAATCCCATGGTCACACAAAGCCTACAAATCTAGATAAAATGTACAGAAAGTAGATATATGAAACAGGCTGGTTTTAGAGATTCCATACAGACACACAGGATACCAAAAGAAAATACTGTTTGCCTTTTGTTATCGGTTAAGAAGTCACAAGAGACCAGGGAGTCCTATAGCCAAGCTTATATAATTTCTAACAACTATCATGCTTATTTTGATTTTACTGTTTATGTTACATACACATTTTATGTACATATGTATATAATATATGTACATATATATGTATGGGTATGGTATGTGCGTATATATATGTACACTAAAAATTCTTCAGAAATACCTCCCCAAAACCATTTCTCAGCATCTTTCTTTCTATTCTCCTCTTGACAATAAAATGAGTGACGGTTAGAAAATATTCCACTGGCAAAAATTATACAATAAATGACATTCAGTATGGATAATGTCAGGAAATTCAGTTGTCATTTAAAGGATTCAACAAACTCTAAACCTTTGTCTCTTGAGATGAAAGACGTTAGATTATATGCTGGGTTCCTTCAAACTTAGCAGGGTTTGCTGGAGTGTGCCTGCAGATGAGAGCTATAACAGTCACCCGATTGCTGGTCAATGTTTACATCTTCATTTTTTAAGTTCTTTGTTCTCTCTTTACAGCTGCTGTGTGTCACCTCAAACAACCTCTCTAACTCCTGGACAGTTAGAATGAACTGTTATGTTTCACTATTTTAGCCAGGTTGAAAGTAACAACTGAGGCCTATGTCAAGATGAAAAGTGACAACTGAGAATGCTTTCTCCATGTTCAGAAGCAAACATGAAACCCATGCTTAGAGGCACCATTATCATTTAGATACTGGCAGAACTCAGATTCTCCTGCATCTTCAGATACTTAAAAACATTTGATCATTTGGTTTAGTGTTTTTGTTTTGCTTCGTTTGTTTGGAAGGTTTGTTGATTTTGGTTTTTGTTGTTGTTGTTGTTTTGGTTGCTGATGTGACATTTAAATTCTGTGTGCATGTGGTGCATACATGTGCACATACATGCCATCACATGCATGTGGTAGTCTGAAGACAACCTGTGGGAATCAGTTCTCTAGCTCTATCACCTGAGTCCTGGGACTCATATACAGGGAGTAAGCCTTAGTGGCATGTATCCTTACCCACTAAACCAGCTCAGTGAACCCTTGTTTGATATTTCTAATTGTTTTGGAAGAAGGCTGATCTGACATGCAGCATCATTACTGCAGATGTATTTCTAATGCAATTACATTGTGAAACCCTTATTAAAATTGTGCATGGAAGGGAAGTTATAACAAATACATACAAATGATCGCTTAAAAGTTTTTGGAGATAGGAATAAAGACACAAAATATGACTTCCTCTGCAACCTTATCCAAATAAACCAATAATAAAAATAATGTGGCTGACATATGTCCTAAGAGCTGTCACATCACAGCCAGCATCTAGCATGCAGAGAACATGACTTTCAACATCTGTTCTGTTTTATCAGAGTGCTTCAGGGTAGGAATGAGGACCAAAAGGTACTGCCTAATCACAGTCCTATCAAGCAGTGAGGAGCGAGTCATATGAAGCACTTTGATAAAAAAAAAATAAAGATTTTCATTTCTGAAGGGAAAGTAATTAAATCTATATAAAGAAATAGGATACTATTTATTGTATCCATAGAGCAGTGTTTCTTTCCTCTCAGGTAGTGCTGCTCCATTATAAAAGGTTATTTCTAAAAGGTCAGATGAATGATGTCTGGTGTTCACTGCTTAAAAGTGTTTGATGCAATGAGCAGGGAAGTCTCTGGAGATAGATGTCAGGTTAGAAATCAAAGCCTCTAGGAATAAATGACTGAGAATCTTGATGTGGCATGAGTCAAGAGCCATTTTAATGGGCCTTTGCTTATATTTTCCCACAGCTTGTTTTCCTCTTGAGACCTGATTTAAATGCATATTTTGTTTACTTTTAGAAAACTCACATCCATTATTAGCAAACCAAAGATTTCTGAGCCTGAGTTCCTAGTGTTGTTTCTGACTGGTCTGTCATTCATCCACTGGGTTATGTCTTTCAACCCCAAACGTAATCCTGTGACGTTTAGGACACAGTCTTCTTCCCAGTTACCATTTTATATGTTCATTTAAAATAAAGTTAGATGTGGGCAGATTTTTGCTTAAGGGAAGTTTATACATCAATACTTTTAAAACTCTAACAGTCACCGTTAAACACTGGACTATATAGAAAACCCTAATACTACGCCGGACTGTGCTCACTTTATAGATCTTCAACATTACTTATAATAGAAACCTGTATAATTGTCCTTACGGTAAATCAAAGTTTAAGATACTTACTGTTATGAAATCAGAAACATTAGTAGGATTATTAATCAATGTATTTTCTTTGGCTATAATTATGATTTTTTAGACATTTCTGAAGCATATGGTAGAAAAACGTAGCATGGGGGAGAGGAGATAAACTTCAGTTTGCTGAATGTCTTAGGGTTTCAGTTGCTGTGAGGCAACACCACAACCAAAGGGTAAGACAGGAAAGAAAGAGTTTATTTGGCTTACACTTCCACATTGCTGTTCATCATCAGTTAGGACAGGAACTTAGGCAGGGCAGAAACCTGGAGACAGTAGGTGGAGAAAGGCCACTGAGGTGTGTTGCTTACTGGCTTGTTCCTGGTGGCTTGCCCAGCCTGCTTTCTTATAGAACCCAGGACCACCAGTCCACAATGGGCTAGGCCTTCCTTCATCAGTCACTAATTAAGAAAATGCTCTACAGGCTGGCCCACAGCCTAATGATAAGGAAGCATAGGTGAGCTTAGGCTGTAGGTACTCATAATTTTCTGTATCAGTTTACTTTTCTTCTTGATATAACACTTTACAGAAATAGCCTGGAAGAGGAAAGATTTTATTTGTGCTCACCATTTCAGAGGGCTTCATCTGTGCTTACCCTAACTAACACTATACCTAAGTCTTCTCTACCACCCAATGATGCAATCAAATAATAATTAATCCACTGATTAAATCAGAGCTCTCAGGATCCACACAAGTCCTAAAAGATTCAAGGAAGCAACCAGAATACCAGAAAAAGAGGTTGTGGGGAAACAATTAATATCCATAATGATATCTGATATGTGAAGTAACCATCTGGACTGGATGACATTTTCTCACTCACTCTGTTCCTCTGCACACTAGGCAAATGTTTTGGACATAGAAATTACAGGAGTAAGTTGATGTTATTAAAGTCAAACTGAAAATATTCATCCTGAAACTTTGGAGTGAGCAGCTGTGAAATACAGAGTGACCCAATAAGCTATGGGTCTTCATGATGCATATATTTCTTGGCAGTGACAAGATCTAAACCATATGCTACCTAACAGGCAATGAGAAGAGAATTCAAAGTGATTTTATCAATTGGCTGCATTGTTCACGTAGATGTTGAAGTCAATGAAGATGAAGGATCAATGAAGCATCACCAAATGGAAAAAAAATGTCAAAAGAGAAAATGAATGAAAAGGGAGAAATAAAGGGGCAAAATCACTTCAAGGTTATGAGAAGACAGTGCCTGGGGTCTCACACAAAATACCCTTAATATTCCAGGCATTGCATGTAATCTCCTCTACTCAGATTTTGTCTATTATTTTTCCTGGACATCTGTTATGTCTTCTAATACAGTTACCACAAAGCCTTCTCCTCCACATTTTAATATCTTGTTCATTTTATAATCTTTCTCATACGTATTTTATGATTTTAAAATAATATTTTATTAATTCTTTGAGAATTTCATACACTGCATTTGTTTACAATTCCTGCTCCACCTACTGCTCTCATATCCACCCTCTCCACCTTCACACTCCTACCCACCCAACATTAAGTTTTTTTTCTTCTTCATCAAATTCAGTTTGTCTTGCCTGGCTGCTATTGAGAGTGTGGACCTGCCCGGGAGTGTGGTCAATATGCCAAAGGTCACACAATTAATGAAAGTTGATTTGCCCCCTGTCAGGAACTATGAAACGTCAATAGCCCCTCAGCTAGCAGAGGGACTTCTTGTCAACCTTCCCTCCTCCATGCTGAAATGTGTCTGAGTTGACCTTGTGCAGCTCTCATGTGTGCAGTCACAGTCACTGAGAACTCATGTGTGCGTCCACTCTGTTCTATTTGAAAACTCTGTTTCTTTGAAATTATTCACCACCTCCAGGTCCATGAAGTCTCCTGAGGGCTGAGCACTCCATACTTACAATCGTTTTACCCCGGTTTAAGGTTCATTGTTTTCCTCTGGTATTTTGTATATGGAATGTCACTGGAAATGCTCAAGTGCTATAAAGTCTTTGTTGTTAGTCTTTAGGAGGTGGGGGGGCCATAAAGTGGACATAATGTAAGGAAACTAAGTCACTGAACTGTCCCTTGAAGGACCACACCCCTACTCACTCTCTCCTTCCAGATGCTATGAAGTGGGCAGTGTTATTCCACACAACATCCCTGCCATGATGATCTGCCTCAGCCAAGGCCCAAAGCAAAGGGTTAGTGACCACAGACCTACTTCTCTGTTCTCATCCAAACGGCAAGGAAGATTCCTCTTCCCAACGTTATTACTTCTGGCATTGTGCTATTATGACATAAATAAAGCTTACTTCCCAAATATAAGTGATACTAACTTAAAATCAAAGTGATTTAGAAGGTTTAATACTTCACTTTTGTGTATATTCATGAGACTTTTAAGTTATTTTTCTGTCAACATGTGGTGCTTTTAAACAGATGAGCCCATAAATGTTAAAATTAAAAGCTATCAAACAAATTGTATAAAATTTTCTAAATAAATCTCTAAGATCTTAAAATAACAAAGGTTTTTAGATTATTTATAAGTTGGCATCATTCACACTTCTGAAGGTATTAAAGTATCAACTATATCAAGACTTTTAGGACACTCTGTTTAAAACTTTCCAGGCTGTAAATTGTTACAATTATTTGCCTATTAGTGTGTTTCACACAATAAATTATAAGCACTGTGAAGCTGGATACTGAATCGTAATTATGATTATCTTCTTTGTTGCCCAGATCCTCATGAGACCAAGCCTATAAGTTTAGTTAAGTTTTTTATTGATAAATAAAAAATAAATGTAGGCAAGAAAAACATATATTTATTATAGATAGATAATTAATATATAGGTAATTGATAACTGAGAGATGATAGATATGATTAGATAGATAGATAGATAGATAGATAGGTAGAGATATGTATTGGATTGCTCTTGGTTTATTTGAACAAAGATAAACCTGACTTGTAAAATAAATGCCTTCAACCAGAAGTATTTATAGGTCAATCCACAAAGACAAAGAATAAAAAAAGAAGTCTGAAATTCAGTGTTCTTGTGCAATATTTTTCTTTTTTTTCCCCATAACTTTGTGTTTTATTACAGAAGTAGGTTATACTGTTGGAAATGCTCAGTAATGACCACATACATATTTTAAAACATGAAAAATGTTAGCTTCAGTTTGGATTCTTTTTTTTTATTAAGAAATTTTTTATTCATTTTACATACCGATCACAAATCATCCTCTTCCCTCCTCCTACCCCTCTAGCCTCCCCCACAACCGCCTACAAGAAGGTAAGTCCTCCAATGGGGAGTCAGCAGAGCCTGATACATTCAGTAGAGGCTGGTCCAAGCCCCCAACCTCTTCCTCAAGGCTGTGAGAGGTGTCCCACCATACGCAGTGGGTTCTAACAAGCCTGCCCATGCACCAGGGATGGATGCTGATCCTATTGTCAGGGTCCCCTTACGCAGATCAAGCTACACACCTGTTTTGCTTAGGCAGAGGGCCTAGTCCAGTCCCATGCAGGCTCCACACGTTTGTCTAAATTTCATGAGTTCCCACTAGTTTGGTTTGGTTGTCTCTGTAGGTTTCCCCATCATGATCTTGATGCCCCTTGCTCATAGAATCCCTCTTCTCTCTCTTTGACTGGACTCCTGGAGCTCAGCCTAATGTTAGGCTGTGGATCTCTACATTTGTTTCCATCAGTTACTGGAGAAAGGCTCTATGATGACAGTCAGAGTATTCACCAATCTGATTACTGGTGTAGGCCAGTTCATGCACCCTCTCCACTATTGGTAGTAGTATAAGCTGGGGTCATCCTAGTAGATTCCTGGGAACTTCCCTAGCACCTGGTTTCTCCCTATCCCATGATATAGATCTTCCTCTATCGTGGTATCTCTTTCATTGCTCTCCCATGCCATCCTTGTTCCAGCTAGACCATCCTGTTCTCTTTTGTTGTCATCCCCCATCCCCTACCATCTGTTGTCCAACCCACATCCCCAGTTTACTCATGGAGATCTCATCTATTTCCTCTTCCCAGGGTGATCCATGAGTCCCTCTTTGGGTCATCCTTGTTTGCTAGCTTCTCTGAGGCTGTGGGTTGTAGTCTGATTATACTTTGCTTTACATCTGGTTTCCACTTATGAGTGAGTGCATATCATGTTTGTCCTTCTGAGTCTGGGTTACCTCACTCAGGGTGATATTTTCTAGTTCCATCCATTTGCCTTCAAATTTCATGATGTCATCGTTTTTTTCAGTCTGGAGTAGTACTCCATTGTGTATATGTACCACATTTTTTTAAATCCATTCTTCAATTGAGGGGCATCGTTTGTTTCCAGGTTCGGGCTATTCTGAGTAATACTGCTATTAACATAGTTCAGCATGTGTCCTTGTGGTGTGATTGAGCATTCCTTGGGTATATGCTGAAGAGGGGTATAGCTGGGTCTTGAGGAAGACTTCTTAGCAATTTTCTGAGAAACTTCCATACTGATTCCAAAGTGGTTGTACAAGTTTGCACTCCCACAAATAGTGGAGGAGTATTCATCATCTCCAACATAAGCTGCCATCAGTGTTTTTGACAGGTGTAAGATGGTATCTCAGAGTTCTTTTGATTTGCATTTCCCCGATGACTAAGGATGTTGAGTAATTCCTTAAATGACTTTCGGCCATTTGAGACTCTTCTGTTGAGAATTCTCTGTTTAGCTCTGTAGCCCATTTTTTTAATTGGATTGTTTGGTATTTTGATGTCTAGTTTCTTGAATTCTTTATATATTTTAGAGATCAGCCCTCTGTCAGATGTGGGGTTGGTGAAGATCTTTTTCCATTCTTTAGGCTGTCATTTTTTTTCTTATTTACCATGTCCTTTGCCTTACAGAAGCTTCTCAGTTTCAGGAGGTCCCATTTATAAATTGTTGCTCTCAGTATTTATGCTACTGGTATTATATTTAGGAAGTGGTTTCCTGTGTCAATGCTTTCAAGACTACTTCATACTTTCTCTTCTATCAGGTTTAGTGTAACTGGTTTTATATTGAGGTCTTTGATCCACTTGGATTTGAGTTTTGTGCATGGTGATGGATATGGTTCTATTTGCAGTCTTCTACATGTTGACATCCAGTTATGCCAGCACCATTTGTTGAAGATGCTTTCTTTTTTCCATTGTACAATTTTGGCTTCTTTGTCTAAAATCATATGTCCATAGGTGTGTGGGTTAATGTCAGGGTCTTCAATTCAATTCCATTGCTCCACATGCCAGTTTTTATGCCAGTACCAAGCTGATTTTATTAGTATAGCTCTATAATAGAACTTGAAGTCAGGGATGGTGATGCCTCCAGAGGTGGCTTTATTGTACAGGATTGTTTTAGCTATCCTGAGGGTTTTGTTGTTGTTGTTTTGTTTTGTTTTGTTCTCCCCATGTGAAGTTGAGTATTTTTTCTTTTGAGGTCAATGAAGAATTGTGTTGGGATTTTGGTGGGGATTGCATTGAATCTGTAGATTGCTTTTGGTAAAATTGCCATTTTTACTATGTTAATCCTACCTATCCATGACCATCAGAGATCTTTCCATTTTCTGATATCTTCTTCAATTTCTTCCTTCAGAGACTTGAAGTTCTTGTCATGTAGGTCTTTCACTTGTTTAGAGTTACTCCAAGGTATTTTATATTATTTGTAGTTATTATAAAAGGTGATGATTCTCTGATTTCTTTCTCAGCCCATTTGTCATTTGTATATAGGGGAGCTACTGATTTTCTTGAGTTAATCTTGTATCCTGCTACATTACTGAAGGTGTTCATCCGCTGTAGGAGTTTCCTGGTAGAATTTGGGGGACCACTTATGTATACTATCATATTGTCTGCAAATAGTGAAAGTTTGACTTCTTCCTTTCCAATTTGAATCCCCTTGATCTCATTTGTTGTCTTATTGCTCTAGCTAGGACTTCAAGTACTATATTAAATAGATATGGAGAGAGCAGACAGCCTTGTCTTGTTCCTGATTTTAATGGAATCGCTTTGAGTTTCTCTCCATTTAATTTGATGTAGGCTGTCAGGCTTGCTGTAAATTGCCCTCATTATGTTTAGGTATGTTCCTTGTATTCCTGATCTCTCCAAGACCTTTATCATGAAAGGGTGTTGGATTTTGTCAAAGGCTGTTTCAGCATCTAATGAGATGATCATGGTTTTTTTTTTTTCAGTTTGTTTATATGGTGTATTACATCGATAGACTTTCATATGTTGAACCATCCCTGTATCTCTGAAATGAAGCCTACTTGATCTTGATCGTGTTTGATGATTTTTTTATGTGTTGTTGGATTCATTTTGCCAGTATTTTATTGAGTATTTTTGCATCAATGTTCATGAGGAAGATTGGTCTGTAATTCTCTTTCTTTGTTGCATCTTTGTGTGGTTTAGGTATCAGGGTAACTGCAGCCTCAAAGAATTTGACAATGTTCCTTCTGTTTCTGTTGTGTGAAACAATTTGAAGAGTATTAGCTCTTTGAAATTCTGGTAGAATTCTGCACTAAAACCATCTGGCTCTGGGCTTTTTTTTTTTGGAGACTTTTAATGACTGTTTCTATTTCCTTAGGGGTTATAGGTCTATTCAAATCGTTTATCAGTTTTTGCTTTAATTTTGGTATGTGGTACATATCCAGAAAATTGTCCATTCCTTTTAGATTTTCCAATTGTGGAGTACAGGTTTGTGAAGTATGATCTGATGATTCTCTGAATTTCCTCATTGTCTGTTGTTATGTCTCCCTTTTCATTTCTGATTTTTTTTAATTTGGATGTTCTCTCTCTGCATTTTGGTTAGTTTAGATAAGGGCTTATCCGTCTTGTTTATTTTCTCAAAGAACCAGCTATTTGTTTCATTGATTCATTGTATTGTTCTCTTTGTTTCTACTTTATTGATTTTAGCTGTCTACTTGATTATTTCCTGGCATCTATTCCACCTGAGTGAGTTTGCTTCTTTTTGTTCTAGAGCTTTTAGTTGTGCTGTTAAGTTGCTAGTGTGAGATTTCTCCAACTTCTTTATGTGGGCATTTAGTGCTATGAATTTTCCTCTTAGCACTGTTTTCTTAGTGTCCCATAAGTTTGGGTATGTAGTACATTCATTTTCATTGAATTCTAGGAAGTCTTTAATTTCTTTCTTTCTATTTCTTCCTTGACCCATTGGTGATTCAGTTGAGCATTATTCAGTTTCCATGCAATTGTAGGCTTTCTGTAATTTTTATTGTTGTTGAAATCTAACTTTAAGCCATGGTGGTCTGATAAAATACAAGAATGTTATTCCAAATTTTTGTATCTGTTGAGATTTGCTTTAAGATTAAGCATGTGGTTGATTTTAGAGAAGGTTCAATGGGGTACTAAGATGAAGGTATATTCTTTTTTTATTAGGGTGGAATGTTCTGCAGATATCTATTAAGTCCATTTGAGTCATAACATCTGTTAGATTCCTTATTTCTCTGCTAAGTTGCTTTCTGGCAGATCTGTCCATTGTCGAGAGTGGGGTGTTGAAGTCTTCCTACTATTATTGTGTGGGGTTTGATGTGTGATATAAGCTTCAGTAATGTTTATTTTACACATGTTGGTACCCTTACATGTGAGGCATAATTGTTCAGAATTGAGACTTCCTCTTTGTGGATTTTTTCTGTGATGAATATGTAATGTCCTTCCTGATCTCTTTTGATTGATTTTAGTTTGAAGTCTATTTTGTTATATATTAGGATAGCTACACCAGACTGCTTCTTAAGTCCATTTGATTAGAAAGTCTTTTCCCAACCTTTAACTCTGAGGTGGTGCCTGTCTTTGAAGTTGAGGTGTGCAGAGTGGTTGATCCTGATTTCATATCCATTCTGTTAGCCTGTGTCTTTTTATATATGGATTGAGTCCATTGATATGAGGACATATTAATGACCAGTGATTATTAATTCCTGTTATCTTTTGGTGGTAGTGTTTGTGTATTTCCTTTCTTTGGGATTTGCTGCTGTGGAGATATCTATTGCCTGTGTTTTTTGTGTGTGCCTCTGACTTCCTTAGGCTGGAGTTTTCCTTCTAGTGCTTTCTGTAGGGCTATATTTGTGGATAGATATTGTTTAAATCTGGTTTTCTCTTGGAATATCTTGTTCACTCTGTCTATGGTGATTGAAAGTTTTGCTGGGTATAGTAGTCTGGGCTATAATCCCTGGTCTCTTAGTGTCTGCATTACATCTGTCCAGGACCTTCTGGCTTTCAGAGTCTCCATTGAGAAATCGAGTGTTATTCTAATGAGTCTGCCTTTATAAGTCACTTGGCTTTTTCCCTTTGCTGCTCTTAATATTCTTTCTTTATTCTGGATGTTTAATGGTTTAATTATTATGTGGTAAGTGGACTTTTTTGGGGGGGAGGAGTCTAGTCTATTTGTTGTTCTTAGGTTTGGCTTTTTCATGGTGTCCCAGATTTAATGGACATTTTTTGTTATGACTTTCTTGGCTTTGGTGTTTTCTTTGACTGACGAATCTATTTCCTCTATTATATCCTCTATGCCAGAGATTCTCTCTTCCATCTCTTATATTCTGTAGGTTATGCTTGCATCTGCAGTTCCTGTTTGTTTACTCAGATTTTCATTTTCCAGCACTCCCTAAGTTTATATCTTCTTCATTGTTTCTATTTCAATTTTCAGGTCTTGAACTGTTTCCTTCACATGTTTAATTGCTTTTTCATTGTTTTCTTGTCTTTCTTTAAGGGATTTCTTGATTTCTTCCAATTTTTTGTTTGTCTTTTCCTCAATTTCCTTAAGGGAATTTTTCATTTCCTCTTTAAAGGCCTCTATTATCTTCATAAAGGTATTTTTAAGGTCATTTTTCTTCTGCTTCTTCTACATTGTAGTGTTCAGGTCTTGCTGTTGTAGAACTGCTAGGTTTTGGTGATGCCATATTGTTCTTTATACTGTTGTATGTATTTTTGTACTGGTGTCTCTCCATCTCTTCCCCCAATTGGTTCAAGAGGTGCCTGTGTCTGAGCGAGCTGTTCTTGGTCCAGTCTGTGCTTGTCATGTCTGTGACTCAGGGGGCCACTTTGGTCCAATCTTAACTCTTGGTCTAATTGGAGCTGGCAGATTCTGTGTCTCAGGGAGCTGCTCTTGTCCAATCCAAGTTGCCTGATTCTGTGTCTCAGGGAGCTGCTCTTGATCCTATCAGGGTTCTTGGTCCAAGGAGAGCTGGCAGATTCTGTGTCTCAGGAAGCCTCTCTTGGTCCAATGAGAGCTGGCAGATTCTGTCTTAGGAAGCCACTGAAGTCTCAGGGGGATGGGTAGGTTTGGGGTGTGTCATAGGTCTGATAGATTGCAGGGTCTGATGGGGAGTTATTGGTGGAGGAGCCTGTGGTGGTATTGTGTCCCCAAAATATTGTGCACCCTAATAAACTTATCTGGGGTCAAAGAACAGAACAGCCACTAGATACAGAGGCTAGAAATTGGTGACACTCACAACTTTAATCCTAGCATTTCAGAGGCAGAAATATCTCTGGATCTCTGTGAGTTCAAGACCACATTGGAAACAGCCAGGCATGGTGACACACACCTTTAATCCCAGGAAGTGAGCCTTTAATCCCAGGGAATGATGGCAGAAAGCAGGAAGATATATAAGGCGTGAAGATCAGAAACTAGCAGCATTTGGCTGGTTAAGCTTTTGGCTGGTTAAGCTTTTAGGCTTCTAACAGCACAGTTCAGCTGAGAGGCATTCAGTCTGAGGAAACAGGATCAGCTGAGGGATTGGCAAGGTGAGGTGGCTGTGGCTTGTTCTGCTTCTCTGATCTTCCAGCATTCACCCCAATACCTTGCTCCAGGTTTGTTTTTATTAATAAGAACATTTAAGATTCGTGCAACAGGAGCCTTTTTGCAGGAGTCTTCCCTGCTGGCTGGCAACTGGGGCAGCTATTGGTAGGCGTTGCCAGGGACTTGTGTCCCAGGTCCTAGGTCCTAGAGGCAGGACTCTCTGGGTGGGAGAAAAGTCACTCAACTCTTGGTCCAGTGAGAACTGGTAGATTCTGTGTCTCAGGAAGCTCCTGGGTCACAGGGGTATGGGTAGGTTTGGGGTAGAGTGTGGGTCTTGTAGATTGTGGGATCTGATGGGGGATTTTGGTGGAGAAGCCTGCCCGCAGCAGTCTTCCCTGCTGGCTGGCAGCTGGGGCAGACTGTGGAATAATTTTCATCTCAACATTTTCAACATAAAATAAAATCAGTTCTTGAAAATGACAAAGCACTATATTTTTCCTGAATCCCCTTTTCTCTTCATGTCAGATACATGGGGCTCAGAGCCTGGACTATGATTTTGATGTCATATTAATGTTACTTCCTCATATCTCTGGTAATTTTCTCATAAACCAGCATTTCTTTTTCATCTCTGTGTGCATTTCTGATCTCATGAAACAGTATAGCATGTTGTTTTCAATGTTCAAGGTTAAAATGATAATGCATTTGCATTCCCAAGGAGAATATTCTGTTTATTAAACAAAGTCATAGTGAGAAAGGCCATCTCCTCCAGGTGTCACAGATGCCAGTGAAAACTAGTGATTGATATGGCTCATCTCTCACTAAAGTGCAAGTACTAACAGACTCAAAAGGTACAAAATCAGAGGTAAATGGAGTAGTGGGAATAACTATGCTATAGAATACTGCAATTATAAGAATATTATCCATGTCATTTATAATTCAAGAGATTGAATCAAAGCTATCCATATAATATGAATTCATTTTTCTTACAAAAGTAAATACAGTTACATTAATTAAAAAACTTGTAGCCGGGCGTTGGTGGCGCACGCCTTTAATCCCAGCACTCGGGAGGCAGAGCCAGGCGGATCTCTGTGAGTTCGAGGCCAGCCTGGGCTACCAAGTGAGCTCCAGGAGAGGCGCAAAGCTACACAGAGAAACCCTGTCTCGGAAAACCAAAAAAAAAAACAAACAAACAAAACTTGTTGAATGAGTGTCTTAGGGTTAATATTGCTATAATGGGACATCATGACCAAACACAAGTTGGGGAGGAAATGGTTTATTTGGCTTATATTTCCACAGTGTTGTTCATCACTGAATGATGTCAGGACAGGAACTCAAGCAGGCCTGGAACTGGAGACAAGAGCTGATGCAGAGGCCCTGAAAGGGTGCTGCTTACTGGCTTGCTCAGCTTGCTTTCTTATAGAACTCAGGATCACCACCCCAGGGATGGCACCACCCACAATGGACTGAGCCCTCTCCGCTTGATCACTAATTAAGAAAATGCCTTATAGGCTTGCCTACAGCCCATTCTTATGGAGATATTTTCTTAATTGATATTCCCTCCTCTCAGATGACTTCAGCTTGTGTCAACTTGAAATAAAACTATCCAGCACGGTGTGAAATATACTGTGAGGATGAAAAAAATTATAGGCAGAGAGAGACCGTTTAAAATACAGGACCCTAAAATTGTGCTATTTACCTAGGTCATTTCTACTGCAAAGAAATGTTCAATTATGGAGACTATCAGCCCATTCATTCAATGGAAAATTTATGCCATTTTTATTTATTTTAATTGATACTCAATAATTATACTGTGTACATATATCAGTATGTACCTAGTATGTGATGACTATAACAATGAGCATGGCTGACACAGCCATCATTTCATTTTTGTGTTGGGAATTGTATTCATTACTCTTCTGTTATTGAGGTAAAATACCATGACCAGCCAACTCCCAGAAGAAAGATTTTATTTTGACTTACTGTTCCATCAGGAAGGTCCACAATGGCAAGAGGGTCTGGCAGCAGGCAGCTGAAGCAAGATGAAGTGATCATGTCTTCAACCACAAACATGAAGCAGAGAGTAAATTGAAAGTAGGCAAGACTATCAGTTCCAAAGCCCATCCCAATTCATTCCTTCAGCAATGCTATACTTGCAGATTACCTCACAAACAGAGCCACCAACTGGGGAACAAGTCTTCATATATCTGACCTACAGTTTGAAATAGGGGACATTTCTAATACAAACCATCACAGAAACACTGAAAAGTCTTCTTGTTCTTTGTTTTAAACATAATAGTTGTTACTTCTAGTTATTCTACTGTTGTATAGCACATTACAGATTATTACCCATGTTTAACTGCATGCCTGTTCCCTTTCACAACCTTTCTATTTTCAGCCTTCTGCTATAATCTTCTTAGCTGCTATTCCATATTGTCTCTATAATACCAATGTTTTTGTAGCTCTAACATATAAATAAGAATGTACAGTATCTGAAGGATATGATTTTGATGTTCAATTTCTTATCCATGAACTCTCTTCAATGGCATGGCAAGAATCTGAGATATTTTCCTCCATTTGCATGCTAATTGTGATGGTTGGTTAAAAGATAATCTCTCAAGTGGAAAAGATAGCAATAAATTAATGCCAGATATAAAGAAAAATTAAAGTAGAGGTACTTCAGCCACATCCACACAAAGTCTCCTGTATTAAAAAAAAATTGCACAACACTATATTCAATGTAGACTGAAATTGCACATTTTGAGTTCATTTTGTTTGGTCTGTTTTGGAGTGAGTTTCCATTTTAATATATTCCCAAGGCAATGATAGCTATGCAATTCAATCACATGAAATCATTTTATCTGAAACTGGAAACTACCAGCTCAGAAATTCATGGAACCTCACCAAAACCAAGGTACTTTTCTTTGCAGTGAACTTAGAAAGCTGTAACTTGCACGTAAGTTAGTAAATCTAAAGGGAAACTTCGACAGATTTGTGGAAATAATCTTGCTGATATTCTTAGGGTATGCACAAACCTAGGAATCTGTTTATTAATAAAAAGAAAAACTCAAGTTCAAAATGACTTCTGTCTTCACTCTGAAATCCAGCTGGGGAAGCAATAACTGTAGATCTACTTGGAGTTATGCAATTTAATTTTCAGTAAGTGCTTACAGCTTCCCAGCAGGACACTGCTGAGTATCAGGCAAACATTGCTATGAACAGTTCCAAAACCTTAGCTGGCATTTATTGTAAGGAATGTGGAATAAAACAAGATTTAATCCTAAACTAAAATTAATCTGAGTTTAATTAAAAACATTGGACTTACTCTTATAAAATGACATAAGAAAATCGTGATTTGTAGAATATGTGATGTACGTGTGTATATATTTGTGCATGCATGTGTGTGTGTGTGTGTGTGTGTGTGTGTGTGTGTTGTGGATGTTTCTATGTGTTTGTGTGTGTGTGTGTGTGTGTGTGTGTATTCTGGGATCATCTAGGTAAATAGATGTCACTGCTGCCATTTCTAGTGATGCTGTTTCAGAGAGTATTAGAGTTAAATGTGGTATTGAACTTGAATTTACCATAATTATTTATCACTGAAAGATGCAACATTACTAGAATATGATTTGTCTGTGTAACAGACACTGGTTTCTCAGGGGAGCATCTAGGACTAATAAACACATATCAGTCTGGAGCTGCATAGATCATTTAGAGCCATCAATCAAAACAGGTTAAGAGACTCTATTTTGTAGGCAGAATTTTTCAGAGCTATCCATGAAGGTCAGCATCAGAAACTACCGAATGTACACTTTTTTTCATGTATGTTAATTAATCCTAGAAGTGTGGTTGTAGCCAAAAGTTTTCATATGATTATTTTTCTTCTCTCATACCCCTCTCCCCCACTGCTGCCACCATCACACCCAAGAAATCCCATGCATTCCTCTTTGGGTCCTCTATGTTATCTAGCCTCTCTGGGGCTGTGGATTGTAGGTTGGTTATCCTGCACCTTACTCCTAACATCCACTTATGAGTGAGTACATACCATGTTTCTCTTTCTGGGTCTGGGTTATCTCATTCAGAATTATTTTTTCTCTAATTCCATCTATTTACCTGCAAATATCATGAGGTCATTTTTTTTTTACAACTGAATAATAATCCATTGTGTAAAGGTACCACATTTTCCTTATCCATACGTTGGTTGAGGGGCATTTAGGATGTTTCCAGGTTCTGGCTATTACAAATGATGTTGCTATGAACATGGTTGAGCAAGTGTCCTTGTGGTATGATTGATCATCCTTTGTGTATATGCCCAAGCTTCCTTGGTTTGGAGTTTTCCTTCTAGTACTTTCTTAAAATAATAATCTTAAAATAATTTCTTAAATATGTAATCCATGCAAACAAAGTCTCATCCCACAGTGAAATCAAAGACAAAAGAAATGAGAGAATAATCATGTTAGTAACATTAGAAATATTTTTTTCTAATAGAATAACACAAGTAAAACATACCTGTTTTAAAAATTCCACAGAGGCAGAGGAGGAGCTTAATAATACTTTTTTCCTGAGGTTTGTAAAATGATAGGAATTTTTTTTTGTATTGAAGTAGTAGCTTGTGTAGAAATTAAGAGTTCCCCAAGCTCCTTGCTTAACATTATAGGAATAGTCCTTTGAGTTTATGAAATTCTTGTGTCATAATGAATTTGTTTGATCTATTTCCCATAGTGTATAACACCTTGAAGGAAGGAGGCATGCAAACTGTGTTTCTTGCTTTTTCTCCAGAGAATATTTTGCAAATTACTACTCTTGTAACTCCACAGAGTTCCCAGGTGGTCTGCTATATGAACACACTTCCCTTCAGAGCATAATGGCTCCCAAGTGGCAGCTTAAACAGTAGGCAATTAGAATGAATTGTGGAGAATGAAACTATTCCTGTACCTCCTTCTTTCCTTTTCTTCCTTTCTTTGCCGGGGATGGTGAATAGAAGTACACTCAGATACAGAGACATGCTCAGTGCAGCAAGCCTACTTGCACTTTAACCTGAGTTTGAGACCCTAGCACTCATATTAAATCTAGATATGACTGTCTCCACTTCTCACTCTAGCAACGGGAGGTAGGGACCGAGACAGACTAATCTGAAGAGACTAATGGCCTGCCAATTTTGACACAACTGTGATCTTCTTCTGTGAGGGACCCTGCCTCAAGGCATTAAGGTAGAGAGAAAAACAAACAAACAAACAAACAAAAAACAAAAAACCCAAAAAAACAAACAAACAAAAAAAACACATCAGCATCTTGCTCTGACTTCTCCATGCACAAGCACAAGAATATACTCCTTTACACTCATGGGCATGACACACACACACACACACACACACACACACACACACAATATATGCATACTAACATTAATTAATCAAAAAAGCAACATCAAAATCATTCCCCAGCTTCAGAGCACAGAAGCATATCCCAAATACAGACTAAAAAAGCACAAACGTGCTGCATGTGGTCTTCAAAAGTCGTCCTTTCAGAAAAGTTTTTGTCATAAACTGAAGTCATATTTGAGATGTCATTATAGTTGCATCACTTAATTCTATTGTAAATTTAATAGTGCCCCATTGTACAGACAGACCAGCCCTTGTTTACCTCGTGACTGGCTAACAGTATACATCACTTCACCTGTGGACATCTGTGTAAGAAATATCCTGTTAGCCTTCCATATACACATTACAAATGCCTGCAAATTTAAAGGCTTAAAATATTACTTATCATCTCACAGTTCCCTTGGATACAGAATCCAGAATGGAGGGATTGAGTCTTCCACCCAGGTTCACACATGGCTGAAATGGAGCTAGCTGGACTGCATCTAAGGCACCTGAATCCACACTAGGAGCACACTGAGGTAGTCAACAAACCTAGTTCTGTGTAGTTCTGGAAGTCACAGTTTGCTGCTTATTTTAAACCAGCAGGAATTTGTCTGACCCTTTTAGGCCTTGTTTCTTTAAGTTCCTCTTTTTCAGGCAAACTTATTTAGATCAGTTATACCCAGGATAACTTAAAGCTGGATTGCTAAAGGCCTTCCTTACAACTGTGAAATGTCTTTCTCTTTCTCTTAATAGTTTACATAATCACAGACATGAATGACCAACACTTCCTTACATATTATTGACTGAGAAGAAAGCCTTAATTCTTATCTACACACAAGGCGCCAAGATTGGAAAAAGACATGGGTCACTGGAGATTTCTGAGAATGTTGCTTAACATAAACATATTCCCCCAACACAAAATAGAGTAATTAATTGCAATTTTAAATTAAGTTAGTCACACATCCTTGCTACAAACTGTACTTCAGAAAGAAGTATTTGCTTTTTCTTGCTTTGTTATAGGCCTAACAAGTACAATGCATTAGTCAAATTTACATAGTTAAAATTACATCAGTCCTAAAGGTCCACATGGAACTCTAAGCACATTTTAATTTTCTTTATCTTATTATATATGGAATGTTGTGCCCAGATTGAGACCCTCAGAGAGACCACCAAAGACAAGCATACCGGAATGCAAAATCAAGGCTTTAATTCAGGATATTCGGGAGCAATACAAGCCTAGGCAGGGACCTTGTTCAACACATCCAACTCAGTGGAGGCTGGAGGAAGTGTCCAGCCTGAATTGTGCACAGCTTTTAAAGGCAAAATCCACAAGATTACAATAGCAGGGGATTTCTATACATGTACATTTCTGATTGGCTTGTTTCTAGGGACTTTTCAGAAATCATGGTTTAATCTTACTTCTAAGGGGGGGTAGTTGCCTGTCACCTTTTCTCATTGGCTGCCCTCAGGTGGGGACGTTTTGTTGTTAAACAATCACCATGGAGACCAGGATTGGAACATTCCATGGTCACACAGTCACCATCACATGGTTAACTTGTGATTGGGTAAAAATGGAGGAGCTTTGGTCTCACATGGAACTCATAGTTCTCCCTTCACATGCAGAAGAACTGTTTACACTGACACTGGTACTTTCATTTCCTTCCATTGAGTTATTTTCTATTTATTGATACGAGAGGACTAGAGACTTTAGACCTATGTGTACAGAGAACTGCAAGCACACCTTAAAACTCTGCCATTGGAATTTTCTTACATTACACTTGATAACTATGAAAACTTTTTTCTTTTTATTTACATATGCATGATTTTTAGTTATTTTAATAAAGCAATATTTGGCATTGCAAAATGAATTGCCAACACTTCAATGTAGTAAAATGTGGTTATGTGTTTTTTCATTGACCAGTTTTCCCTTCTGAAAATATCCTGGTGTTTTATTGCTAAATATCAATTTGGAATTTTCCTTAAGCTTCACAAGCCAAGCATTCTGTAAATCGTCTTTGTCTATTTAGCTTCCAATGATCCCTTTGCTATTTTTCCAGAATTAGCCACAGAATTTTATCCAGAGAAAAAACATCATTTATTGAGAATTTACCATGTGCCCAGTGTTTTGCACATTTTATTTTATTAATCCAAGCTCCTTAAATATCTACATGATTGTTCTATTGACCCAGAGACCAGAATTGCACAAGGTTATGTAAACTGTCCAAGATAATACAGCTCACAAGTGAAGAATATTTTTGAGACTAGAAACTTAAGCAAGTAACCTGTACACTGGTTGAAAATATGATCTCATTAGTTGTCAAAGCAGGGGTTTTGATCAATGCCCATACTGGATGCTGGAGTGATGCAGAACAGAAGACTTTGTCTGCAGGTAAGCAAACATTGCCTGTAAGAAGAGCTTGGCTGCTACTTGTGAACTTTTCACAAAGACCTTTCCTTCCTGGCAGTCAGGTCACCACAGTTTCTCCAGTGAGAGTCCCTAAGGACAACAGGTCAGACTTGCAGGTCTTCTTTGTGTGAGAGTCCACCACAACAAATGCAGCAGGGATTAGATGGCACTACTCCCTCAAAATCCATAAAACCTCTGTCTTTGCCAACAAAACACACAGGGATTCCAAGCACCTAACCTTTTCTGTGTGACAAATAAAGGTTATTGACTCACAGACTAACACAGTTCTAGTGTGAACCTATCTGAGTCTGTTGAATTGATATGGTCTAGCTTTCACTCTGTGCTAGTACATAATAATAATTTTAAAAAAAAAGCTATCCAGCCAAATAGAGAAACTGTGATTTGATCACAGTGTAGACTATGACTGAATACATGCAACCGAACAAGAAAGCTAGACATTGACTGTCTGCAAATAGAGCAGGCATAAGTCAAATAGTGAACAGAATTAATACCTCAGTCCTCATCCTTAGCTCTGCCTCTTTTTCCTTAGTTTGTTGTGAATTTCACATGATTCTTTTTTCTTTATTAAGAAATTTTCTACTCACTCCTCATGCTATCCACAGACACCCCCTCCTCCCTTCTCCCACCCCCCAGCCCTCTTTCCCAAGCCACCTTGCATCCCTACATCCCCCACATTGAGGTCTGGACTGGGCCCTGTGAATACAGAAGATGGTTGTTTGGCTCAAACTGTTTGGGGAGCACCCAGGCAGGGGGATCGGGATCTGTCCCTGGAGCATGGGCAGGCTTCTGGGAATCCGGTGCCTGTGGTGCGACACCTTGCACAGGCTAGGTGTAATGAGAAGGGACTTGGACCTACCTAGGCTCAGTGTGCTGGGCTCTGCTGACTCCCCATTGGAGACATGATGTGTTTTGATTCTATTCACCCTCTCCCTTGGACCTGATTCTAGAACAGTAAAGATGCATATCTGCCTTTTAGTGACAGGTGCTCTGCTGTAGCAGCACAAAATGAAAGCAATCTTACAATTAATATTGGATTGAATTATTAACAAATGGAGTATTTAATTCTATTATAATCATCTAATATATGCAGATGTGTATAGAAAAGCTAATGAATCCTACTCACCACTTCCCAATTATCTAGCACGAGAATAAAAATTTATATTCTTATAGGCTTTTATAAATAATAATCCTTGCACTTTTATCAGTACAATACAACTTTTTAAGGCTCTATTTATCAAATTGTGCTAAATAATGGCATCAAAGACAAATCATGATGAAAACAGGAGAGGTTTTGCTTGTTCTTTTCTCTAAAATATCTACCTTTAGGGTTTCCTTGGTCTTCTAGTTATCTTCAACGGTCAACATGACACAACTCAGGTATCTGTGGGAGTCTCAGTTGAATATTGACTGGATGAAAATAGCCTGTGGCCATATCGATGGGGCATTGTTTCGAGTGATGATTGTTGTGTGAGAGCATGATCTGCTATGGACAGTACCATCCCTAAGCTGATTCCAGAAATCCATGAGCTTGCATTGTATAAAACAAACTAGCTGCTCAGTGAACCAGGGAGTGAACCAGTGAGCAGCACTCCTCCATAGTGTCTGCTTCAGTTCCTGCCTCCAGATTCGTCCCCTGAAATCCTGCCCCGATTTCCCTCAATAATGGAATGTGACCTGAAAGCATAAGATAAAGCAAAAATTTTCTTCACTCAAATTGCTTTTAGTAATGGTGCAAATCACAGCAACAGAAAGCAAACTGGAACATGAATTAAGTTTGTTCTTTTTGGACAAAGCAAATCTTATAAGTATTCCCCCAAACAGTTGTGTGTTAAATGTGTTGAAAAAATGAAATTATTAACTATTTCCTTTCATTTCTTAACCAAGAGAAAGACCCATGACTACCCATAAATCTCTGACACTTTCCACCATGATTGACCAGGGCATACAGTCCACTGACCAAACCTAGATACAAAAGCCATCCTTGGATTTTCATATTTGTGACCCATAGCCTCAGTCCTACAAAACGATTATCTTTTACCTTTGTGATAGATGATTTATAGAGTACCCAGGGGTCCAGGAGTTTAGCTACTTCCTGCACGGGATATCTGAGGGAAAAAAATCTACGTACACCATTTTCTTATGTCTGTCAACTTTATCCCTCTAAGACAAAATTCTATCAGTACAGCTGTAGCTCCACCAAGCATTCAAGGCAGGAATAACTCTAGACATAACAAGCTCTATATCCGTCTACTTTATTTCTCTGGGATGAAATCCTGTTTCTATAGCTTCAGTTCTATCCAGTTCCCTAGCTCATAGTCCTGCTAATGACTAAACTCCTATGCTTACCAGACTCATCTTCGTCCTCTGTTTCCTCATTTTCCACTACTCTCTACTCAGAAAACTCTACATGAGATCTGCTTACCCTCTACAGAACCTCTGTCTTCCTCTCTTCTCTTCCTGTTCTGTCTCTTTCTATAGAAAATGCCTGCCCTTTCTTTCCCTGGGCAAGCTGTTCTCTGCCTCCTCCAGAATGTTATTCTACCTCTCACCTTGATATGTAAAAACCTCTTTTCTTCTCAGTCAGTTGCTCTGGAGAGCTGCTAGGCCTCAGATCAGGGGGATGGTCTGAGCTTCATTTACACAAGAAGCAAAACTATGCTTCTCCTCCAGCTTGTCTTTGCTGTGACCTTTTCTAAGCTCTGGCCCCAGCAGGAAAGTTACCTAGAAGTTCAGCAGGTCTGAAAATATTTGGTCGTGCAAGAATTTCATAGTAGAAGACAGCTGAAATATTAAATGCTGGATAACACCAAACATTCATAATAAATGGCTTGCCTTTTGAAAGACCCTTGGCCAGCCAAAGTATAGCTTTAATACACAGCTGAATCTTTATGATATTCTTGCGGCCCGCATTAATGATTTTCCTGTTTAAATATTACTATTGTTAGAATATACATTCTTATTTCTGTTGAATGTACACATCTTCAAGGTTCACCATTGAATTCTCAGAGCTGGCAGTCTCTAGACTTTATCGTGTGATATAAATGCTATACAAAACTGTAAAGAAGACAGCGGCATCCCCTTTCCTCCTTCCCTTCTTCCCCTTTCCCTAGGACTTCATATGTATTTTTCAGTTGTTTAAAGTTGTTAGAATGTAGCATACTGAGAATATTTAAAATTCATGAGTACTATATTTACATCAAATGCAAGAAAATTGTTTCATACTTCAAGAAATTTTCTGTGTAAGGTTTCTGGGAAAATGTTATTTATGAAAACCCAGGATTGCATATCTTATTATTACTTTGGGGAATTATCCTTTTTGTAACCTAAACTTGAGTTATTTATAAAGTGAGATGGAAAAGAAGACAAAGGAAAGCTTTAGATGTAAATAACTACATGTGTTTAATTAGCACATTAACACCAATGTGAGTTTCAATGAGTAACAAATTGGTCTCTAGCCAAAACTCTTCAGACTATATATATGCAATTGTTTCTAGATTTTTCTTAAAACAATTATGGAACCAAGGTTTCATGGTTCTTCTAAGAATGGGTACCAAGGGGTTGAAAGATGGCTCAGGGGAGTTCCACCAACAATGTTAACAGGCTCACAGCCTCCTATAACTCCAGCTACAGAGATCCAATGCCCTTTTTACAACCTCTGAGGTCATTTTGCACTCTCCTTCAAATTCATGGACTCCTATTTTCCAACTAATTGTTACTGCATGCATATATGTATATGTATATACATATATAATCCTAAATATAACCTGTTCTGTTTGTATATTGTTACTTATAGGCATGTTTTCAGGAATGACCATTTAGCATTGGGTGACCAATTCTGCGCTCTTCCCTTGGGAGGACCACCTCTCCTGCTACTAGTTTCCTTTAGTTGCTTATAGTTCTTTGTGTAGGATTGAAGTTTCCCGGAGATTTTCATCATCCATTTTGTTGTGTTCATAGACGTCATCCTTCCCAGCTCACATTTGGGCAGCCATGTTGGTGAAAATATGTGTGTATAGCTACTGATGGTATTAGGAGATATAATCTCAAAACAAACTCCCAGATCCTCTGGCTCATAGAGTCTTTCAGCTTCCTCTTCCATAGATTTCCTGAACCTTAGATGGGGCAATGTTTTGTAGATGTATCCATTGTGATTAGGATCAACAGCTCTGCATTTTGATTGATTGTGGGTTGTTTTTGTTTGTTTATTTTTAGTGGTCTTCATCTGCTGCAAAGAGAAGGGATGATGTGTATTTTTTGAGATTTTCTAAGCCATTTTTTTATCCTTCTTTTGAGAACTGTCTATTCAGGTCCCCAGGGCTGTTTTTTGAATGGGTCACTTTTTTCTCTTTGCTTTTGACTACTTTGTATATTCTAGATATTAAGCATCTGTCAGACTCATAACTGGCAAAAATTCTCTCAAAGGGAATAGGCTTGGTCTTCACTTGGTTGAAGGTTTTTTGTTTGTTTTATGTTGGTTTTGTTTGTTTTTCTATTTTGTGTTTGTTTGTTTGTCAAGACAGGACTTCTCTGTGTTCTCCTGGCTGTGCGGGAACTGGCTCCATACACCAGTCTGGCCTCAAACTGACAGGGATCCACCTGCCTCTGCCTCCTGAGTGCTGGGATTAAAGGTATGCACTACCACTGCCCGGCTGATTGTTTCTTTAGCTGCACAGAAGCCTTTTATTTTTGTGAAGTCCCACTTGTTGATTGTAGGCATTAATTTTTGGGTAAAGTCTTATTCAAAAAGTCCTTTCTTACACCTCTATCATATATTATATATATATATATATATATATATATTTCTATCATTATAATTATATATTATATAATATATATTTATAACACATGTTATCTATTTTTATATACTATATATGACTGTAGATATAATTTTATAAATACTATAATACATAATGTATAGTTTTACAATATGTATTATATATTATATTACATATAATATATTTTATTACACCTTACATAATATAGTTTTTCTACTAGAAGTTTCAATATTTCAGCTCTAGGACTTTTATCAATTTGGAGTTAGTTTTTGTGCAAGGTGATAGATACAAGTCTAATTTTATTCTCTTGCATATTGCTATAGCTAGTGTTATTCCGACAATTAAATAAAAAATAAGATGTCTGGAGTTTTCTTAGCAGTGTGTAAGTGAAAGAAAAGCAGAGAGTGAACGTGAGAGAATAGAGTATAACATTAAGAATTATGGTGGACACACAGGAGAACAAGGAAGTGAAGATAAACGTGAAGGAGAAAATAAAATGAAAACTTGACCATCAGAAGCAGATGAGTAATCTTATGAGAGGAAGAAAGGCTCATAACAATGCTAAGATTGGTACCACCTTAGAATCCCCAAGGTGGTCTATATGTGATCTGATGATGATGATGATGATGATGATGATAGTTCAGCAGTCTTATTCCTTTATTCTACAACATAGAGAGCAATACCTACCAACAAAACAAATATGATCTCAGAACATTTCACATCTAATTTGAGCCTGGGGAGAGAGGAGAACTAAATTCCCCATCATGTGGTTCTCAACCTGTGGGTCATGATGCCCACAGGAGTCCATATCAGATATTTACATTATGATCATAATAGTAGCAAAAGTATAGCTATGAAAGAGCAATGAAATAATTTATGGTTGGGGTCTCTAAAACATGAGGAACTATATTAAAGTGTCATAGCAATAGGAAGGTTGAGACCACTGTGATAGATGAAATTCTGCAACAGAAATGGGATGTCAGACAAAGTAAATAACTTTGAAAAGATTGTGGGTTTGAGGCAATTAATGCTGATCAATAATGTTTAATTGCCATTGATAATGATGCATGGTATTGCAGTTCAAATCAGTGTAAAGACAGTTAATATTCATAATCACAATTTAACTTGAATACTAGAGGTGGGGCACTGAATCAATAATGAACTAATAGTGTACAAAAAGAAAGGGAAGGTTTAAAAGAGATTCATGACCCTTGGTGATTTGATTTTATCCTGATACTTCAGGACTTGTTAATAATTCAGCTAAAGTCATAAACTGCTGAAGTGTGAATTTAGATTTGCAATGAAATACCGACCATCTGGGGACAATGGATGCAGTCATCCCATTAGGACAGATGACCATTAAGAGATAAATAAAACACACTATAGGATGGATAAATAGGGACAGACACATTCTTGGTATAGGTATGGCAGGAAATCATTCAACATTACTGGTGCCCTGGCTTACTATACTCCACATATACTAACAGCTTAAGATAATGAGGAAGGACTTAAAGGCTTTTCATTCTTAAGACAGGTAAGACCTATCTTCAGTAATGAGCTGGAAGCACAGAGATCAGGCCATCAGAAACACACTCAGAGATGAAATGGACAGCAGAGAATACCTCCACTCCATCACATCCTGAAAAACAGCAAATGACAAATAGGACTAGGGCTAGGACTATACCTTAGTTGGTGGAGTTCTAACCAAGCATACATGAGGCCCTAGTTTTAATCCTCAGCACTGTGTAAACAATTATGATGATACACAACCATAATCCTAGATCTCAAGAGGTAGCAGCTAGAGGATCAGAAGTAGATGATCATCCTTGGGTACAAATTGCTTCTAAGACCGGTCAAGGACATATAAGACTCTTTCTCTAGAAAACCAGTGTTGGAAAACTAGATCTGAACCATAACAATAGAGAATGCTGCGCAACAGGTGAATCTGACTAGCTAGTGTCTAAGCAATAAGAAACAGAGGTCTACATCTGACAGAAGGTTGACAGCCTGAAAGTTGGGTATTACACCAACAAGTACCAAGAGAAATGCTGAAAGTGAATGTGGGACACACATGTTAGAAACCACTCTTCTAAATTCAGGAACCAGAAATAAACTTTTTGGAGGTCAAGTCTTGATAGAGAAAGTTCATCACTGTGGGGAAGTTTCAAGGCATGATACCTAGCCCCATTGCCTATTCCTTTTCTCTGACTCCTGAGTACATGAGTGGTTTCTATCCTGTGTTCCACATTCACCTTCATAATAATGTTTGATATTTCCTTAACTGCTTGTACCTGTTATACCATTGTGTCCCGTGATCAGAGGTTGATATGTAAAAATCCTGATCTCCTTGGTAATGGTGTTAGAATGTGAGGTTTTGGAGATGTGATTAGTCCATGAGGTCAATTTTTTCTTGAGCGGAGCTAGTGCTGTTACAAAAAAGGTCTGTGAGAATTTAACCTATCACTATATGAAGAAAAAGCAGAGAACACTACCCGTGAATACAGAAACCATCTCACAAAAGACATTGGCCTTGTAGGCAACTGGAGTTTGTACTCTAATTCTAACACTATGAAAAATGAATTCCTGTTGTTTATCCTGTACCTAGTTTGTGGTAATCTGTTCAAATACATGAATTGTCTAAGGCAGTATATTTCATAAAATTTGGAAATTCTCTGTCATAATTTCTTCAAATATTTGTTTTGATTTGTTCTTTCTCTCCACTGCTTTCACCTCTTGCGGAGAACTGTAATTTGCTCAATCATGATGCCTACTTTTCCGAAAGAATCTTCAAAAATATTAACTATAGTTACCTTAAATTCCTGTACAGAGGGTCCAACGTTTGCAGTCTAGTTCCATCTGCCTTGGTGGATTGTTGTCTTTCCTGTTGTGTTAATTGTTTTCTGATATACAGTATAACTGTTAATAGAAAACCAAATATCCTTTTGAGGGTAGCAGAGATGAAAAATGGGCATGTTCAGCTATGAATGTATTAGAGATGATGATTAAGTCAATCGAGTCATGTGTTCTGCTAGGTTTGAGTTTTGTTTTCAAAATTGCTACCCCTGGTGGCACTGGAAGCTTTGAGGTTCTCCAGCACTCCATTCTGTTTAAGATGATGTGGTAGTTTAATAAGAAATGTCACCCATGGACTCCATCAACCTGACTCCTGCTCCTCCCTCTCTCCCACTAACTCCCCCTGTGTTTTGCCATCCAAAATTTATGATACTGTCTTTAAGTTGTGTGTGTGTGTGTGTGTGTGTGTGTGTGTGTGTGTAAAATAATTGGTGTGAGAAACTTAAGCCCACCACGGGCAGCACCATTCTCTAAACAAGGGTGCCTGAACTATATAATAATGAAGAAACTGAACTGAACATAAGCAAGGAAGCAAGTGAGGAGCTATGTATCCATTTCTATCTGTGGTTGACTGTAGATGTAATATTTGACTAGCTCTTTTAATTCTGTCTTCGTTGCTCCAATTATGGAGTGTAACCTGGAATTATACATTATAAACCCATTCCCTCCTAAGTTGCTTTTTGCTGGGTAGGACAATCATAAATTCCAAATGTAAATGTATATCAATATCAAATAAGTAGATAATCAGGGAAATAAAATCCAATCTATCCAAACAAACCACTGAAAATTTAACATATAGGCAAAATATCACATCATCCAACAAGTAAAACACATTACAAAGGAAGCAAGAATATCAGAACTTTCATCCAAATTCATAAAACTGAAGACAATGTGTAATCTATTTAAGTGCTGGGCAGAGGATCTATCAAACCAGAATTCCTTTTCCAATACAAATTCCTTTTCAAAAATGTAAAACTGGACCAGAGAGACAGCTCAGCAGTTAAGTAGTAAGTTACTGCTCTTCCATAGGGCCTGAGTTTGGTTCCCAGCACCCATATCAAATGGCTCGAAATCACCTGTAGCTCCGGCCCCAGGGGATCTGATGCTCACTTCTGGACTTCACAGACAACAGTATTCACATGTTCACACACACACACACACACACACACACACACACACACACACACACAATAAAATGCATCTTAAAATCTCCTAAAATGTATGGTTCCTTCAAACTCATCCTGAGGGAAAATTTTTGACTATAGGTGTGCTGCAAATTATCTGAACAGATTTTGAAGAATATCAGTATAGAAATAGAAGGAATTGCTTTTAAAGCTCTATGAGATTATAAAGTTTTGTGACATTACTTTAAGGTAGACTATAGCTAATTGAACATTTATAAGTGAATCTCTAGACAAACATGCAGCACAGGACAGTTAAAGGAATTAAAATGAATCCTACATCAGCTTCTCCTTGCTGTTATTCAGGAGACCCACATTCAAAAGGAAAGTGTCAAACTTAAGATAGTAGCAAGCTGACCACAATACATGAGAAAAGAGCCAGGGAGGGCATCTGTGCTGAACTGGGTAGAAAACATAATGTAACCCAGCAAACTGCCTCTCCCTCTCAAGTCACCTTAGTAACTGAAGATGTTAACAGCCAAGAGCCACAAAAGCTATTCACTGATTTAGTTTAAAGTCATATTTAAACTTATGTAACTTGGAGTCAGTTGCAAGAAACAGCCCACAAAAGGCCATGAATAACTATCTGTGTCAGGGCAAAATCCATTACTCCAGGGACACAGGAATGAATTATTGACTTCAAGGAGATCATAGTTAATACATTTGTATGCAGGGAGATTAACTCAAATGATTGTTTACAATGAAAATCAATGTTTCCTTTCTTAATACCTGGTGCATATGGAGACTGATGTTTATAGGTCTGCACATCCAACAGCACCTCAAAGGCAGACCTTTATCTTCAGAGCAATTCCTTAAAGCATGGGTAGCCTCCAGTCCAAACTGTCCATGCCCACTCCTAACATTTTGGTGTATGTAGTAAACCTCCAAGAATAATATTTATGAGGAGCCTGTCATTCAAAGAGATACGTTTTATTGATCTTACAATTGATTTTTCTTTCAAATCACTTTCATTCCAACACCCACATTTAGTCTTCTTTGCTTTCTGTTTCTAGCATGTTCTCCAACTCTGTAAATATTAAGAGACTTCAGACTGGAGTCTTAAAACTTTTTTTCTAACTGAAAATCTGACTCTTACCTTGGAGCACTGAGTACAGGAGCTCAAAACTCACCTTCATTTCACCTCTTAGCAAATGCTAACTGAGTCACTAAGAGGTAGTTGAGGGAAGCACTCAGGGAGAGCCTTGGCAAAGCTGAGCCATGGGGAAATGACTTAGTGACTCCCTGCTGTATCAGTTCCCTTTGAAAGTACTTGGGCAATCACACCACTTTGCTTCTCTTCTGGAACTGGAGACTGGAAGTGAGTTCCAGTCCTTCTTCTTCACAGTCCTTTGACAATTTGGGGGAGTGTGTGCTGTACCAGACTTTTCCTTTTAGGCCACCAACCAGCTCCCAAATCAGGACACGAGACTTATTATTAGTTATAAACTCTCAGCCTACCTTAGACTTGTTTCTGGCTAACTCTTTTAACTTAAATTAACCTGTTTCATTGTCTACCGATTGCCCTGGGACTTTTTACTTTCTTTCCTTCTGTATATCTTACTCTCACCTTTTCTCCTGTCCAGCTGGCTGGTGACTACCTGGCTTCTGGCCCCAGGCCTCTTCTTCATTCTCTCTTCCTCCATCTTCTCTTGTTCATTTTCCTGTTTCTGAGCCTAGATTTCTCCTCCTATTTATTTTCTCTGCCTGTCATCCCTGCCTATCCTTTCTCTGACTTGCTCTTGACTGTTTAGCTTTTCATTAGACCAATCAGATGCCTTAGGCAGGCAAGGTGAAACAAATGCCACACATCTTTACATCATTAAACAAATGCATGATAAGCAAAAGTGACATATCCTCCATTGTTACAAAATGTTCCACCACAGTGTGCACTCTCCCCGGTTTCAGTTTCCTTCTCTGTGAAAGGAGGTCATAGCTACCTCAGGTCGGAGGCTGAACTGCCTATCCTGGCACCTCATCAAGTACTCTTACAAAGTTTAATATACTCAACCTCACTTATTAAATGCTAATTTCTTTGATCTTAATACCTTATTTGGTAAAAATCATCTACATTTGCATAATTAGCTTCAAAATAGACCTATAAACTATGTTTAACTCATTCTTTTCAAGACAGAATTATAAGATTCATATATTAAAAATTAGCAAGCAAATCTTTGACAAGTGTTCACAAACAAATAGGCATTTTCCTTTATTGGTTTTTGAAGTACTATCTTATGTGTATGAATGTTTTATGTGCATATTTGACTGCATGCTACATGCATGTCTGTTGTCCAGGAAGACCTGAAGAGAACACTGGATTCCTTGGCACTGGGGTTACAGAGAGCGTGAACCATGCAGATGCTGAGAACTGAACCCAGGTCCTCTGGCAATGCAGCCAGTTCTCTTAACCAATGAGCCATCTCTCCAGCCCTTATTGCATTGCTTTTGCAGAATAATATAAATATTCATACTTAGGTAATCTATTCTTTTATTTTTTCATATTCTAGAAAATAATCCACAATGTAGTAATAAAAGCAACTACAAAATAAAATAAACAACAAATACAAAAGCATATTCTTTTTTTTTTTTTTTTTGTTTTTTGAGACAGGTTTTCTCTATGTAGCTTTGCTCCTTTCCTGGAACTCACTCTGTAGCTCAGGCTGGCCTCGAACTCACAGAGATCCACCTGGCTCTGCCTCCCGAGTGCTGGGATTAAAGGCATGAGCCACCACCGCCAGGAGACAAAAGCATATTCTTTATAACAAAAAAACATATTGGAAAGAAAGGTGAAATTTCCTAAATACCCAATGAGTAAATGAAGTGGTCATTGGCAACTTGCAAAGTTGACTGGTGTAAAGTCTCTGAAAAATTACTCTGTAAAGAGATGTCACTAAAATACTATAAAACTAAAGTGTGGTATAGAACTTCTTCTCAACATTTTCAGAGATCTTTAAGGAAATAATATATAATTTAAGGAATATAATATATAATACATACATGTGTCCATGCACATATATAAGACTTGGATATATTCATATGCATATTATATATACATAGTGTATTTGCCTATGTAAAAGGATTTATGTCTAGATGCATGAATATTTATTTGTATGTATGTGCTTGCATACTTACTTTTGTACACAGGGTGTGTACTGAATGCAAAATATTTATTTTGGATACATATTAAATATTAGATGAGAAGCTAAATACTCTAAATGCTTTATGCAATATTTTTACATAAAAATCCATGAATTAATTTCTAGAAGTCTATTCTATCAGAGCTTTAGAGAGGTTAAATCTCAGAGAACTATCAGATGACCCACAGCTGAAGATCAGGAAAGACAAGGAACTTGAAAGCTACACTGTATGGCTCAATGTGAGCATATTCTATCTATATAACATAGTTTGTCTCTATATTCTCTGAGGATTTATTAACACTAAGCTACTGTTAATATTGAGATAGATGCGGTCTGATTATTTACTGGTTTTAGATTATGACTTAACTCTGATGGATTTTTATTTGGTTTTCTTTTTTGTTTGTTGTTTTTTTTTGTTATTGTTGTTTTGTTTTGTTTCTGTTTTTCTGATATGGTCTCATGCAGCTAACTTGACCTCAAACTTACGATGTAGTCAGGGTCAGCCTTGTATTTCAAATCTATTGCCTCCACTACCTTAGTTTTGGGATTATAGGTATGAGCTACCATACCTGGTTTTACTCTTATATTTAGGCAGGATTGACTCCATTCATAGAATCTGGATTCTCTCTATGATAATATTGCAACTTTACTGAAAATGGTCAGTCTTAGCAAATTTTTTAAAATGAAAGCTATAGCACTTCTACTTTTATTTAGACAAAACAGTGAGTCTTCCAAACAAGAAATCTAAGCCAAAACGCTAGCTTCACATCTGAATTGTGACTTCAGGGCAAGTACCTGTGTTTCTCTGTGTCCAGGTTAATAATTATATCTGCTTCAATGACTTCTTTGCATAGATCAAACAAACAATAATTTATTTCAGATTGCCAGAAATAGTCTATCAGACTACCAACATGATGGTCTCCCCACTTGGTTGGCTGCTATTAAATTAATAAGCAAAACCTATATGGAGCAATATCAAACCTAAAATAAAAATATTGTTGCTAGTTCTTAAGTTATTTCTCATTCTCCCCTGTTAGTTTTTATGTAGATACTCACATTAAGAGATGATTTCTAACAAGATGGCCTGAACAATTAAAGATACATAAGCACCCTGTTCTAAGTCTCAGGAAACATCACGAAAGATGAGACAGAAAGAATGTTCAAGCCACATGATAGGGAGAAGTGTGGCAAAATGCCATGTGCCATGACACAGCCATTAGAATCATGACCTCACAGCAACTATGGCTACCTGCACTGAGTCTGCACAAAACTCCCTGTAATCAGGTGTGGATGGAGGAGGCATTCATGGGACCCTGCCTCTCTTCTTGCTGAAGTAATGTCTACAGATAATTTTTTGGTTGGGGGAAGTTCCTGTCTTTAGCAGCATGCCCACTGAAGAGACAACCAGGCTCTAGTATATCATTCTAAACTCACACAGTCAGTCTTGATTAAATTCAGTAGCTCACAAAAAAAAAAGATGCACATTAGAATGAGATGTGTAGGAAACAGTGAATGTAAACAGAGATGGGAAGTAGTTGAGGATGAGGTCTGAGAGTTATCAGTACACATTTATTATACACGTGGTTAAAATTGTCAAAAAGCAAATTTAATTAGATTTTTAAAACTCAAACAAAACATAAACATTTTTAAATGTAGCCGAAAGACTTTCATTGGTAATATCAAACAGCAGTCTGCCAGCCACATCACTAACTAGCCTCAGAGTAGTGTCTACAGCCACACAGGAGGGCAAGTATAAATGGCCTCTCTGTTTACTACCCACAGATCTGCTGACATGAAGAGGTAATTTGGGAATAATGAACACTCCTTCAAGGTACACAGTGAATCTGCTGTAAATTCTTCCCTGTAAGTTTTCTCATCTATCAAATAGAACAGGAGAGTTTCACCTTATCTGCTGGAAATTGCTGCCAAGTGGATATATTGATTCAGTGGGCCACTTAATGTGGTAGGTGTCTATTATATTTTACCACATTGGTAAATGGGGTTTATTTAATCCCATTCTCCGTTTAAAAGGTTTCAGTGTTGATAAAATCTGCAAAGACAGATGTGCAATAAATTGTGCTCTTTTAATGGAATTACTGCAGAGAATAAAATCCAAAGAAAGATGCTCACCTCAAAGTGGAAATCGCTTGAGAATTTCCCTACTTAAAATGTATTTTGGAAGTAGTCTGTTGACAAGCTAAATTATTTAACTCCTGTAAATAAACCTTCTCTTTTAAACAATTATTTTCCTTACATCAAAATCATTTGTTTTCAAGTACAGAAAAGAAAAAAAAAATTAGTAAAGCATGTTGTCCCTTTGACTGACTGGTTCAGGTAATTGGCATAATGAAAGCAAGACCAAAGTTAGCTTTAGTCCTGCAATTCAACCATTACTCTTCTGACACAGGCAGCAAGATCCACACCTCAAGTTCAACTCCACCCCAAACAACCTCTTCCTCATTCCTTCACATCTGACAAAAGCCAGCCAAATGTACTGTATGTATTTGTGCAATACTAAATGGATGTTTGAGTTCTAATTATTCCATTTTTTTCATTCTTCACCATATCGCTGATCCTGTAAGCTTCTTAAATGATTAAATTAATTTCCACATTTGGCCTCACAGGGATTACATCCCAAATAATGGCTACTAAAAATAGATGGACAATGTTTGCATCTTCAAAAGACTGCTAATTCTTACTCATAATGAGTTTAGAAAAATATGTGGAGAAGAGAAAATTGAAAAAGAAAAGAAAAATTTTAAAATGATCGGAATTGTCTGATAATTTTTATTTGGAAAGTTTCCACGAGTTTCTGTTTTGCATTTATTATTATCTTTTGATTAGATTCAATATTATATCACAACTATTTCCTCTGTCAACAAAATCCTTTTCTATATGTTGTTTTATATTTGCATAATATGTTCGCTAATGTAGCTCCATAGCTTAAGATATCTACTTTTATTTTAGGATTTCAGCTTTCATACATCATACCATAAAAAAATAACTAAATTTTATAATTCCTTATAAGAAGTTACTGAATCATGATATCCATATTTTTACCCTTAGACACACTCTGGCAAATATTTCCCAAAAATGTCGTGAAGCACAAAAATGTTATGAAGCACAAAAAGATGCTTTTGAGACTATAAAATCTAAATTAACTTGATCTCTAAAAGTTTTCGTCACTTTATAATTAAAATTGACATACTAGAGATGATTGGATGTCAAACTCTGACTAGAACTGATGTAACTTAAAATTTCAAAACTTTCCAGACCTCTCAGTGTCTGTGCTACTGATGTTATATTTAGGAAGTGATCTCCTACTCCAATGCATTCAAGACTACTTCCTACTTTCTCTTCTAGCAGGTTTAGAGTAGCTCGATTTATGTTGAGGTCCTTGATCCACTTGGACTTAAGTTTTGTGCACGATGATAGATATGGGTCTATTTGCAGCCTTCTACATACCCCCACAATAGACTGCTGGCAATGGTCGAGAGACAGCCTGAACTGACCCACTCTGGTGATGGGATGGCCAAACACCCTAACGGTCATGCTAGAAACCCCATCCAATGACTGAGGGATCTGGAAGCAGAGATCCATGGCTAGGCCCTGGGTGGAGCTCCGGGAGTCCAATTAGCGAGAAAGGAGGGTCTATATGAGCGAGAATTGTTGAGACCAAGGTTGGATAAAGCACAGGGACAAACAGCCAAACGAATGGAAACACATGAACTATGAACCAATGGCTGAGGGGCCCCCAACTGGATCAGGCCCTCTGAATGGGTGAGACAGTTGATTGGCTTGATCTATTTGGGAGGCATCCAGGCAGTGGGACTGGGTCCTGTGTTCATTGCATGAGCTGGCTGTTTGAAACCTGGAGCTCATGCAGGGACCTTGGCTCGGCCTGGGAGGAGGGGACTGGCCCTGCCTGGACTGAGTCTACCAGGTTGATCTCAGTCCTTGGGGGAGGCTTTGCCCTGGAGGAAGTGGGAATGGGGGGTGGGCTGGGAGGAAGGGGAAGGGGGTTGGAGGTGGGAGAACTAGGGAATCCGTGGCTGATATGTAGAACTGAATGGTATTGTAAAATTTAAAAAAAAAAAAACTTTCCAGACCTCACAGCTAAAAATGTACCTGTAGATAAACAAGTTAATTTTTAAAATTATTTAATATATTTTAAATAAAATATAATTACATTTTGGCCCTCTTCTCTTCCTTCCTTTAAACCTTTCCCATGCCCTCTCCCTCTAGCCTTTCCCATACCATCCCATCTCCCTCCCAAGTTGATGGTCTCTGTTTCTTCACTATTGTTACACTAATGATAGACAGATAAATAAATAGACAGACAGACAGATAGATAGATGATAGATAGATAGATAGATAGATAGATAGATAGATAGATAGACAGATAGACAGATGATAGACAGACAGACAGACAGACCTTCTAGTCTATTTTTGTTATATGTGTATATATGATTTGGGGGCTGGTCCCTTCATATTGGATAACCAGTTAAGGGGTTCATCTTTGAGGGAGGCTAAGTCTCTATCAGCAGTCATCAGCTGTCTGTACTTTTTTGTCTAGGGGTAGAACTCCATGAAGTTTTCTCCTTCCACATTAGCATTCCTATTGGCGTTGTCACGGTTTAATGTCTTGTTTAGGCAGCCTATTCTAGGAAACCTAGTCTCACATCAGATTTCTTGGTATTCTGGCTTTTACTAGCTTCACATCCTCTCTTCTGTGATGTTCCCTGAGCTTTTGGACTCAGGAGTTGTGTTGAAGATGCATTCACTGAGGCTAGACTTCTCCTGATCTATTAATCTCTGCATTGTGCTCAATTGTGGTTTTCTATCTCTACTTGCTGTGAAGGGAAGCTTCTTTGATGAGGGGAGATAGCACCACCTATCTATGAGTATAACAAAATATATTTAGATACTGATTAGAATATATTCAGATACTGATGCTGATTTAGTAAAAGGTGGTCATAGATTTTCTTCTAATATCCGTGGCCTCACTAGTCCTGGGTATTTGCCTAGGTTTCTAGGACCAAGAATAGTTTCTTTTCTGTTCAGTGAGCCTCTAGTCCAATTACACAGCTGCTGGTTACTGCCAAGATGTAAGTGCCAGTATTGTTCCTTTAGTTATATCTTGCCATGCTGGCCAGCATTGTGCTTCACAGGCACGATAGCTGGACAGGGTTCTTGATTTTTTTCCATCCCTTAGCAGCTTGCAAATACTTTCTAGTACTTTGGGAGCTAGATTATACAGAGGAGTCTTTCTGGATATCCAGCTTGGTTCATTTGAATCCTGTGCCATAGTGTGTGGTGTCTTGGGCAATAGGTACTTTACTACCCATTGAGTACCACTGAGTACCATAGCAAGAAGGAGTTAGAAAGAATTTACTCCAGCACTCAGACCTCCAGTAGATGATTTGGAGATGGGCTGATTCAGTAAAGAATGCTGATTGTAGTTAGATATACTGATATCTTATAAGTAATTAGGAAAGAATTATCAGTCACTCCTTTTAAGAAAAATAAGTATTTAGGCTTGTTTCTTTGTTTTTAAACACAACAATGATGCTTTATTTTATTCAATTTTATCATGGTCTCAATTTGACCTTGTTTAAGGCTGATATTCTGCAAAATTGAGCATGTACAAAAATAGGAAAATAAAAAAGGTCCAACCTTAATAAGTACTAAATCAGATCTTGGATAGACAAAACTGATTTCCTTTTACCTTTTCAGAATTTCATTATAAATTTTATTTGCTCTAGTTTGAAATAAATATGTATTTTGCTACAAAATTAATAAACTGTTCATAGAATCATCCCTCAGAGACTGCCAATGGATATACATTGTCTTGACTTTTTAACATCCAGAAAAAAATGAATTTTAATGTATATTTGTCCATAGGCTTTCAAGATAGAAGTGCTGAGCCTGTAGAATTTCACAACTGAATGTACAAATGAGCTAGAAGGGCAATTGTATTTCAGACTCATCAGCACTGAGTATCTTGTCTTTTTTGAAAGCAAGCTCCATTGCAGAAGTGGATTGCTGTACATAATTGCTAGCAGGATGCCCAGTGTAGGAAGATCTAATATTGATAATGTGTTATAGCAGTCGCCATCCATGATCACAGTTTCCCATGATTCTCTGTTGCTCGTGACCTCTACTGCTCTCACTTTCTCTTGCAGCCCAACCTTGATAAAATAAAAAAGTAGATTATTGAATCTACTCTGAAAAAAAGAGATATAGAAGCAAAAGTAAAGGGTAGATTATTGAATCTACTCCCAAAAAAAGAAAATATAGATATGATAAGATAAAATGGTAGATTGTTGAAACTACTTTTAAAAAGCAGCTACAAGTTTTAAATATTTTACATTGGATTGGATTTTTATATATTGTATACAAATTGTGTATATTGATTTGAGATTGACTTTGTTAGAAAATACTGTACATATATTTCTAATCTTGTTCAAGGCATTGTACCTATACAGCTCATTTAACATTATAATGCAAAATGCTAGTCCTTGAAAGTTATTATTACCAACTAATTAAGATATAAAGAAATGCAAGTTAGTAGTTAGTCACCTATTACAATCAAACTTGTAGTCATACTAGGTGTGTTTTCAAGGTTAAACAGAAATATATATTTAGATACCTAGGTCATCTTGAAACACTTCAGAGATCTACAGAATATGGCATTTAAGATATTTTAATAACATAGATTTCTTTTCTTTTTTTTATGACAATGAGACATGTCAGCTTCTGGCAGCACTATCCACTTCAAAAAAGATGATAGACATCGAAGAAACTCCTTATGGTGTTTACTTTCATTGTGGCAAAAGTCAGCCACTGGGCAAGAAAGTGTCCTTGCCTTGACTTCTGACAGTATGCTGTCCAATATGGACAAGCAACACAAAAGAAAGGACTTCTGACCCTTGCCAAGACAAAGTAGGAAGTCTCTTTAGAAAATCCCGCTTCACAGATGAGTCTGTCAGATATGCTAGGGCTGTACGCCAAAGATGGGTGCCTCAACCTTGCAGAGAAACCTTGGGTGACTGTCCAGGCAGCTGGCTGTTTCTGTCATTCCTCATATTTTTTTTGAAAGTGGCTTGTTTGTACTTCCTGTTTAACTAGGTAATGTTATTTCCTTCTCAGATCTCTGAAAGAGTTGAAGATTAGATAGTTATAGTTATAGTTTTCCTTATTAATAAATTCAAAAAGGAAACTCACTAGAGAGGTATAAAGTGTATAAGTTTGGAAGACATCAAAAGATAGTTTTTGGTTGGTAATACAAGTTAGGATAGAAAGTGAATTAGGTACATTTTGGGCTCACCAAAATAGGACAAATAATGGAATATTTTCACTGAATTTGTCAAATGAAAATGGACTAGACATTGTTGATATATTTATTGCCTGTATATATTATATGTAGTTATTGTACTTATTGTATATAGTTTTTCTTATATTAGTTATAACCTTTTTATTTTAGACCAAAAAAAAGGAGAAATGTGGTGATATTTTATTTATGCTCTAACAAATAAAGCTTGCCTGGGGATCAGAGGACAAAGCCAGCTGCTATATTAAACACAGAGGTCAGGCAGTAGTAGCACATGCCTTTAATCCTAGCATTCAGGAGGCAGAGTTTCATCTGGATCTCTGTGAGTTTAAAGCCACACTGGGAAGAGAGCCAGGCATGGTGGCACACACCTTTAATTCCAACTCTAAAGTCTGGAGGTCTGTACAGACAGACAGTAAGTGATAGAGCTGGGCAGAAAGAGGAAGTGATGTAGCTGGGCAGAGACAGGAAGTAAGATGACAGGGCACAGAAAGGTATATAAGGCATAAGTATACAAGAAGTCTCTCCCTTGAGACTCTCTTGGGCTGAGGATTTCCTAGCAGTAAGAATTTGTGGCTAGCTTGTTCTATTCCTCTGATCTTTCAGCTTCCACTCCAGTATTTGGCTCCAGGTTTTTTATTAATAAGACCATTTAGCATTTTGTGTTTTATATATATATATATATATATATATATATATATATTTGTAATATAATAGATAATACATTTAATATGTAAATATATACACATAACCAGACAATATAAAAGACAGTTTACCAAAGTATAAGTCACTTCACTAAAATGCAGCATTGTCTAAAGAAAATATGCAAATGATAAATAAATAAAGCATGCCAATATAACTATTAATGAGTGAACCCCAAATCAAAATCAAACATAGTACCATTTCACCCCTACTAGGTTGGATATAATTTAAAAGTCAAAAGTGGAAAATATCAAGTGTTGACCAGAATGTCAAGAAATTTGAAGCTGCTCACGTGCTTGGTAAGAAGGTCAAATGATAAAGTCTTGGTAGAACATAACTCAGTAGTTATGCAAATATTTAATCATACTGTGAAAATACAAGTCTCATAGTCAACTCAAAGAATTGAAATGTGAAATGCAAGCAAGATACATGGGTTTTCACAGCAGCACTATTTGTAGAAAGCACTATTGACAAAAACCACTGCATGTCTATAACTTGAACAATGGCAGCATAAAGTATTCTGTATTCATGTAACAAAATATTATTTACCCATTAGGTGCAATGAGCTGCATTGATACGTGCTACAATATGGATGGGTATAGAATATATTATGCTAAGTGAGAGACATCAGATACTGAAGACAATTCACAATCTAAATCAATTAATACAAAACTCCAAGACTAGTTAATATATAGACACACGGTGCAGATTGTTTTCCAAGGGAAGTGGCAGGAAGAAAATGGAGTAACTTCGAAGTATGAGCAGTTGCTTTTTTGTTACAATGGAAGTACTTTGAAATGAGACAGTGTTGAATGAGCACACAACATCATGAATCCACGCAGAGAAAATGAACTGTACATTTTTATGTGATTAGGATCGGAAATCCAGCACTATGTGAATAGAGTTCAATAAAAATATTTGTATTAGATAGACACAGAATAGTTATTTTTTCCCCCAATTCCAGTCGTCTCTCCAGGTAACTTGTGTCATGTTTGGTTGATATTCCTGAGAAGCCTGTTCTTTTTTGAAGGGAAAAAAAGGAAGAGTAGATCTGAGGGAGAGAGGAGGTGGGGGAAAGGACTGGGAGGAGTGGAGGGAGAGGAGGCTGCATTCAGATGTAACATATGAGAGAAAAATAAAAATAAGCAAAAAAAATTTTTTAATATAAGAAAAATATCTGACTCCCAACAGTATTAATCAAATGCTTGATTATTTCCATTAAAAGTATTTAAGTTCATCATATCATAACAAAACCAAGCTGGGGAGGTAGGGCATTTGGTAAATTGCTTCCCACCCAAGCTGTGTTTGATCCCCACACTCCAAGTAAAAACCTGAGTGTAGTGGCACACTTGTAATCCTAGCACTGGCGAAACAAAGACGTGCAGATTTCTTAGGCTCACTGGTCACTGAAGACAGGTGGTCCCAGTCAGTGATCCTATCTCAAAATACAAGATGAATGACTCCTGAGAAACAGTAGCCAAAGTTGACCTCTGTTCTTGACATGCCCACACATGAACCTGCACAAACTCTGCCCACGCCACAAAAAGCATCAAAGCACCATTTTGATTTATTATGTGCCTGCCTCCTAAGCCAAGCCTAACTATTACAATATATGCAAATGCAGCAATTTGCACATCCCATCTTTAAAAACAAAAAGACATAAGGGAGCATATATAACTGTCTCCCCATCTGTTGAGGAGTGGCAGCCATGCCACTTGGGTATGTGATGAATCTTTTGATTCTCTTACCCTAAGCTGGATGATTAGAAATGGGACTGAGGATAGAAATTCAATGTGCAGTTTCTCTCTCGTCCCCTTTCCCTGGCCCAGCTCTTTCCCTAATCTGATCTCAGTACACCAGTACAACCCTCTATCCTTCAGGCTTTTCTTCCTGCTCTTTTTTGAGCATCATTTCCTCATGTCCATCATGCCCTACAGTCTGGTTTGTCAAATGGAAACAGATTATCTTTGAATTACCTTTACATTGCTCCTCAAAGTCATCCACAAAACTCACAAAAAGTCAACCCTTTCTGCAGTGGCTGCCCAAGTCCCCCAAGTTTACTTCCCAAGTTGTTCATGTTTTCTTAGCACTTCAGGAGACTGAGTGAGACATGCCTGTTGCAATGTTTCAGAAGCTGCACTACCCACACAAGCAATTCATATATGTCATAAAGGCAACTGCTAGCTCAGCGAGTGTTATTTACAAACTAAATATTATTTATCTGCATCACAGTGCTTGAGTTATGTGAGATCTTTATTTTTCTTTTTTTAATTTTATAATTAATTTAATTTTACATATCAGCCACGGATTCCCCTGCCCTCCCTCCTCCCGCACCCCCCCTCCCCAATTCACCCCCATTCCCACCTCCTCCAAGGCAAGGACTCCCCTGGGGATTCAGCTCAGCCTGGTAGATTCAGTCGAGGCAGGTCCAGTCCCCTCCTCCCTACACCAAGGCTGAGCAAAGTGTCCCAGCATAGGCCCTAGGTTCCAAAAAGCCAGCTCATGCACTAAGGACAGGTCCCGGTTCTACTGCCTGGGGGCCTCCTAAATAGTTCAATCTAATCGACTGTCTCACTTATCCAGAGGGCCTGATCCAGTTCCATGGGGCTCCTCAGCTACTGGCTCATAGTTCATGTGTTTCTACTAGTTTGACTATTTGTCCCTGTGCTTTTTCTAATCATGGTCTCAATATCTCTTGCTTATATAACCCCTCCTCTTTCTCACTGATTGGACTCCTGGAGCTCTACCTGGGGCCTAGTCATAGATCTCTGCATCTGCTTCCATCAGTCATTGAATGAGAGTTCTATCATGACAGTTAGGGTGTTCAGCCATCCAATCATCAGAGTAGATCAGTTCGGGCTTTCTCTCAATCATTGCCAGTAGTCTATGACCCAGCTATACCACTCTTGGGCATATACCCAAGGAATGCTCAATCATACCACAAGGGCACATGCTCAGCTATGTTCATATCAGCATTATTTGTAATAGTCAGAATCTGGAAACAACCTAGATGCCCTTCAACTGAAGAATGGATAAATAAAATATGGTACATATACACAATGGAGTACTACTCAGCAGAGAAAAACAATGACATCATGAGGTTTGCAGGCAAATGGATAGATCTAGGAAAAATCATCCTGAGTGAGGTAACCCAGACTCAGAAAGACAAACATGGTATGTACTCACTCATAGGTGGATACTAGATGTAAAGGAAAGGATAACCAGACTGCAACTCACAACTCCAGGGAGGCTACCTAGTAAAGAGGACCCTAAGAAAGACACAAGGATTGCCCACGACAGAGAAATGGATGAAATCTACATGAGGAAACTGGACGTGATGGGGGTAATGAAGGGCAAGGGTCTGGGGAAAGAGAGCATAGGGGAGCGGGAGATCCCAGCTGAATCAAGAACAGAGAGGAAGAACAGGGAAAAAGATACCATGATAAATGAAGCCCCCATGGGAATAGAAAGAAGCAAAGTGCTAGAGAGGTCCCCAGAAATCCACAAAGATACTTCCACAAGAGACCTTCTTAAATATTAGGGTAACCCCCACATTACAAAACAATAAATAATATCTTTTAAGTCCAGAACTAATATTTATCAGTTTCTCAATTCTACCATCTTGAGAACATTAGTTTATTAAGGAGTTCCCCCGATATAACTGGTCTGAAAAATACTGCCCTTGCCCTGTATTGTGGCTCACCACAGGGACTGTCTTTTAGTATGAATTCTAAGGATAGGACCTTATAAAAGCAATGCAGGAGATGACCATGCAAACAAATGGCTTGGCCAGAAACAAAGGAAGGAGATAATAGCTACTATGGCCACCTCACTACCAAACAGCAGACAGGAGCAGAGAATTGGTGATACAAATACTGGCATAGTTTTCTGTTGTGTGGTGAGGGGCAAGGACAAACTGAAATTACCTTTGGCTATGAAATTCTTTCCCATTCTCTTACTCCTATTCAAAAACAAAAACAAAAACAGACAAACAAAAAACCAATGTGGAACTAATTTAATGCTTCCATTTGTGCTTTCAGTGATAGGATAACTAATTTACCAAAAAATACATTGGTGCCAGAATTTCCCAGTAAATGACTTTGAAAGATAATAATAAATATTTAGCTCAGTTACTATTTAATGCAATTGCTGTACCATATTCATGCCAAGAGAGCACTGAGTGAGAACTAACCTGTTTGTAGACTGAAGCATCATGTCAGAATGTCAAAAGGTTGAACTGCACAGATAATAACACACACACAGAGGAGAGAAGGAGAGGGAGAGGGAAAAAGAAAGCGATATGTGTGTGTGTGGGGGGGGAGAGAGAGAGAGACAGAGATAAAGACAGAGAGACAGAGAAGGAAACAGGGAGAAAGAGAGAATATCACTCAAGAAGAAAACAGGATGAAATGTATACAAATGACCCTGGACACAAACACTGGCACAGTTCACCTAGCAGTCACTGTAGATTTGATCTCAAGCAAAAGGAAAACATCAAAGTGTGTAACAGTTGGGAATTGTCAAGGATATCTGTAGCTAGAGTTTTCTCCAGTCCTGCCTGGCCCACGGTCAGGACAAATCTCTCTCACCCGCCAGTCCCGCAGCCACTCAGACCCAACCAAGTAAACACACAGAGACTTATATTACTTACAAACTGTATGGCCGTGGCAGGCTTCTTGCTAACTGTTCTTATATCTTAAATTAATCCATTTCTATAAATCTATACCTTGCCACGTGGCTCGTGGCTTACCGGTGTCTTCACATGCTGCTTGTCATGGTGGCGGCTGGCAGTGTCTCCCTCACTCAGCCTTCCACTTCCCAGAATTCTCCTCTCTCCTTGTCCCGCCTACTTCCTGCCTGGCCACTGGCCAATCAGTGTTTTATTTATTGACCAATCAGAGCAATTTGACATACAGATCATCCCACAGTAGATATCTGTGGTAATAGTTTATTTGTGCTCTAACAAAACTTATCTAGGAATCACAGGACAGAGCCAGCTACTTGATCAGACATAGAGGCCATCTTGTGGTGGCACATACCCTTAATCCTATCACTCAGAGACAGAGATCCCTCTGGATCTTTTTGAGTTCAAGGCCACACTGGAAACAGAGCCAGCCATGGTGGCCCACACCTTTAATATGAGGACTTGAGATCTCATGTCTTTGCTTGGGAAAGAAACACACCTTTAATCCCAGGAAGAGATGGCAGGAAGCAGAAAGGCACATGATACATGAGGACCAGGAACTAAAGGCTTTTAGCAGCAGTTCAACTGAGACCTTCAGGAATGAGGATTCAGAGGCTTTCAGTCTGAGGATTCTTGGAAACAGGATCAGCTGGGGAGTTGGCAAGGTGAGGTTGGCTATAGCTTGTTGTTTCTCTGATCTTTCAGATTTCACCCCAATATCTGGCTCTGTTTTTTTTTATTAGTAAGACCTTTTAAAATTTGGGTTACAAATACCTTTGTATGTTCCTAGAATAGACTACTAAATAGACTATAGCCATATTTCACACTTAAAATTATTACATTTACAAATTATGTATCTGGATTGTAAAGGTGGTTTAGCAGGAAAAGGTAATTGCCACTAAAACCTGAGTTTAATCCTTGGGACCCTCCTTCTGGAAAAAGAACCAACTCCTGCAGTTTATCTTCTACCACCTCCATAGGGACATGCAAATAGACACACACATACACACACACACACACACACACACACACACACACACACACACATACCACCACACCACATACATAAATAAGATAAAAATGTTTAAACATTTACCTCTCTCTACATTTGTGCTATATATATGTGTGTGTTTATAGTTTATCTATTCTAATATATTCTATAAAGAAATTCATTATAAAAATTAGCAATATGCCTTACAGAAGCTTCTCATTTTCAGGAGATCCCATTTATTAATTGTTGCTCTCAGTGTCTGTGCTACTGGTGTTATATTTAGGAAATGGTCTCCTGAATGTGTTCCAGGATACTTCCGACTTTATCTTCTACTAGTTTCAGTGTAAGTGGATTTATACTGAGGTCTTTGATCCAAATGGACTTGAGCTTTGTGGGTGGTGATAGATATGGCTCTATTGCATTGTTTTACATGTCAAAGAAGCCAGACTGACTTCTTTGTCAAATATTAGGTGTTCGTAGGTATGTGGATTGATGTCAGGGTCTTCAGTTCGATTCCATTGATCCACATGTCTGTTTTTTGCTGTTTTTGTTACTATAGCTTCACAGTAGAACTTGAAGTCAGATTAAGTACATGTAAATAAGATGAAATGGCAGCCTACAGAATGAGAAAATATCTTCACCCACCCTACATCTGACAGAGGGCTGATCTCTAAAATATATAAAGGACCAAAGAAAATAGACATTAAAATACCAAATAATCCAATTAAAAATGGGGTACAGTTATAAACAGAGAATTCTCAGCAGAAGAATCTCAAATGGCCAAAAGGTATTTAAGGAATTGCTTAATATCCTTGTCCATCAGGGAAATACAAATCAAAACAACTTTGAGATACCATCTTACACCTGTCGGAATGGCTGAGATCAAAAACACCAATACTGGAGAGAATGTGTAGTAAGGGGAATACTTCTCCACTGTTGTTAGGAGTGCAAACTTGTACAACCACTTCAGAAATCAGTATGGCGGTTTCTCAGAAAATTGAGAATCAGTCTACCTGAAGACCCAGCAATACCACTCTTGGGTATACCAAAGGATGATCAATCACACCACAAGGACAAATGCTCAACTATGTTCATAGCAGCATTATTCATAATAACCACAACCGGGAAACAACCTAGATGCCTCTCAACTGAAGAATGAATGAAGAAAATGTGGTATTTTTACACAATGGAGTATGACTGGGCAGTTTAAAAAAATGACATCATGAAATTTGCAGACAAATGAATGGAACTAGAAAAATCATCCTGAAGGAGGCAACCCAGACCTAGAAAGACAAACATGATGTGTATTCACTCATAAGTAGATATTAGATGTAAAACAAAGGATAACCACAACCCCAGAAAACTAGGTAACAAGGAGGACCCTAAGAAGGACACACATGAATCACCCTGGGAGGGGGAAATAGATAAGATCTCCTGGGTAACCTGGGAAGTGGGGAAAGGAGCAGGGATGGGGGATGAGAAGATGGGGGAACTGGATAGTTGAGTAGGGGGAGGGACAGAGAGAGAGAGCAATGAAAGAGATAACTTGATAGAGGAAGCTATTATGGAGTTAGTGGGAAACTTGGTGCTAGTGAAATTCCTAGGAATCCACAAGGATGACCCCAGCTAAGACTCCTAACAATAGTGGAGAGGGTGCCTGAACTGGCCTTCCCCTGTCATCAGATTGGTGAATACCCTAACTGTCATCATAGAGCCTTCATCCAGTGACTGATGGAAGCAGATGCAGAGATCCATAGCTAGGTACTGGACAGAGCACCTAGAGTCCCATCAAAGAAAGGGAGGAGGGATTGTATGAGCAGGTAGGGTCAAGATCATGATGGGGAGACCCACAGAGACAGTGGACTCAAGCTAGTGGGAGCTCAAGGACTTTGGACTGGGGAACCTACAGGGGACCGAACTAGGACCTCTGAATGTGGATGATAGTTAAGTGGCTTGGTCTGCTTGTAGGTCCTCTGGCAGTGGTACCAGAATTTATCCTTGGTGCAATGAACTGATTTTTTGTAGCCTATTCCCTATGGTAGAATTCCTTGCTCAGTCTGAATGCTGTGGAGAGGGATTTGGGCCTACCTCAGCTTGATGTGCCAGACTTTGTTGACTTCCCATGGGAGGCCTTACCCTCTCTGAGGAGTGAATGGGAGGTGGTGTCAAGGGGTGGATGGGTGGGAAGGTGTGGTAGAGCAGGAGGAGGGAAGGGAGGGGGAATTGTGGTTGGTATGAAAATTAAAAAAATATAAAATAAAAAAAATTATTTATGTGTAGAAAATGAGGAACAGAAAAAATTAGCAGTATGACTGTGGAAGACAGTTTATATTCTTTACATACTATTTTGACAACTTTGATATTCTTAACTGTGCACTTTTAATATTTCACTTAATATTAAATTTAATAGAAAATGAATAACTGTGTTTCATGACAATTTTAATTTTCTTCCTAACTTTGTATTTATGTTATCTCTGTGTACTTTATAAACTCTAATTTTATTCAAGTATTCATGAAATAAAGAGGTAAGGGCGTAAAAAGTGTTGGCGTTCTCTATTTCTAATTACTGGCATTTGTTTTCTGTCTCCATTCCCTGCACTTAGAACTCCCTGGTTGCTGCCCAACAGAGGAACACCTGAGTCACCCACTGCATGAGACTCATCTCTGCAGAAAGGCCTGATTTACTTCCTAAATCAACCAGAAGGACCTTTGATTAAATAAAGCATTATTTTCAAGTAGGTTTATTGCTTCCCCACTCACTTGCTTCCCAATAGCTCAAAATTATTCCTGTGTGTCCTGTGCTATTGATTGATGAGGCCCAGGATGTGCACAACATGATTCCAACACATCTTCTTGTTTAATGCATCTCCTTCAAAAGATGGTAGAAAAAAAAGATAGTGATGGAGAGTTAATTCCACCAAACTGGTGTTTGGATGCAGAGGGGGGAAAAGCTCTCTAGATTCTTTCTGTAAAGTATATTTCCTTGTATTCTAACTGTGTGTTTATTTTCTGCATAAGAGAGTTTATTGTCTTGTAAAGTAACCTTGAGAATTCTGGTGTTTGACAACTTGTGATTTTGATTCACAAACTCTAGTATAGAGGGAATTGGAACATGTTTGTGATGTGGGTGAGGAAAACCAGTATCACCCAGTAGGAAGGAAAGATGGGTGGCTTGAGAACTACTTTAATTCCTGCTTTTTCTATATGTTTAGTAGAATAAATGTATACAGCTATACATTAAGTGGAAAAGTCCTGTCATCCATTTTCTAGGATGGTAAAAACACACTGACCTGGGGTTGAGTACAATTCAATGGGTGGGTGGAGATTTTAAATGAAGGGGGAAGGAACTGGTGATGGTGGAAAACAGTCTGAGAAACGAAGTGTAAGTGAAATGAAGTGAAGTTATCATACATTCACCAGCCCGTGCCTTGCTTTTACATGGGCTGCTAGAAGCAGGTGAATTCTATTTTGTTCGCTGTAATGTGTTTGTTGTCTTGTCTTTTCCTGATGAGGTTGTGAGCAAATCTTTTTATCCTTAAAGCCAATAGCACAGCCAGATACAGATATTCTTAGTAATAATTACATTTAGGTCCTGAGGACATGGCTCAGTTGATAACTCAGGTTGTCTGCAGCATCTGAGTTCAGATCTCCAGCACCCAGGTAGAACACCAATAGAAAGATGTGGAGACACAAGGTACTTTGAGTTCATTAGCCACACGATCCAGCTGATAGATGAGCTCCAGGTTTAATGAGAGATTCTATCGCACACACAAAAAAAATGAGATGGCAGGAAATTGATGGAGACACATGACATTGACCTCAGTTCTCCACATGTTCACACACATATATGTTCACCCCCAAATCACATATATAATGTATCATACATACACATATATATTCACACACGTACATTAAAAATAATAAAATCAATAATTTACTTTTCATAAATGAATAAATAGTCAGAAGGTGAAGTTAATGGTAACCTTAAGACCATGATGATGGTGGGGTTCAAGTACGCAAAACACTCCTCTCACTTGCTGCCCTCCTAACACACTCAGGGTAGAATTTAGTGTCCTCCAGTTTGATTTATGCAGCTCATGACATTTTCAGGCAATGTTTTCTGTACATCATTGCATCTCTGTTTTATCATCATCCATATTTCAAAGGTTTATGAGTCCACATTACTAATATTAAAAAGAAAGTCAGAAGTTTGTAGTTAATCCATGACTCCAGCAGTTGGGATGTCTTCTCCTGTCATCCTTACGTGAAGTTGCTACTTATTGTAACACTTACTGGCACTATTTATCCAGACAGCCAGGAACTAATCCATCATAGAGACAGAAGGCAAAAGTATTTATTTGGGGGCTGTGAATAAAATTTAGTTGTTTATACAAAAGTGGGAAATTTAATTCAAGCAAAACACGAAGGGATTAAATGATAGGGAGGACTAGGGTATCATCTGAAGCTTTCAATTGTGGGTGAACATGTTCCCTTATATAGATTTCTTCAACAGGAATCTATTGTTTGATACAAAGTAAATGCCCATTTCATTAGAAAATAGTGTAGATACTAGAATTGATTTTACTTATTTCTCTTTTCCAGTGAGTTGGTTGTAATTAAAACTAGATATGGAGCTGGTGGGATTGTTCAGTGGGTAAAGAAAGCTAGGCACGGTGGTGAGCACTAACTGGCAAAGTAGAGACAGAAAGATTCCTGGATCTCACTGGCCAGGCACTCCAGCCAATCACTGAGCTCATATTTCAGTGAGACACTTTCTTTAAAACCAATATTAAAAAAAAAAAAAAAAACAGTATTGACAGCAGGAGAAGGAGACTCCTGATGTGGGTTTCAGTCTCCACACGAATATACACAAACACAAACATACACACAAAGGACCTCTAGATTTGGTCATGATTTGTGCATCCAACTTGTGCCACAAGAAATTACACATCTCTTTCTGTCCCAAGAGAAGGAAAACTAAAGTATACATATTCATATTCCTATAAGTACAATGATTCCAAATGAATACATTTTTTTTTTCAAGACAGGGTTTTTCTATGTAGCTTTGCGCCTTTTTGGAACTCACTTTGTAGCCCAGACTGGCCTTGAACACAGAGATCCGCCTAGCTCTGTCACCCGCGTGCTGGGATTGAAGGCTTGCACTACCACCACCTGGCCCAAAATCTTTAATAAAATCATCACGCAGTTGTGAAATAAATATCATTTTCTCATCCCTAAACAGTAATCTCACCCTATAACTGTGTTCAAGAGGTGAATTAATATGCATGGTGGGTATAAAAGTGGGTTTCTGTTGCTATCATTTCAGAGCACTTTTTAATAGTTCCCCTTTCTTTTTCTGCAATAGGAATGGGACCTGAGGCCTTGGCATGCTTGGCAAACGCTCTAAGAGTAAAACTGTATCTTTGAGCCAAACATCCTTTCATTCAGAGAAATTTCCTAAATTTTGCTGATGCACTTTTTTAAATTTTTTATTCATTTTACATACCAATCAAAGATCCCCCTCTCCCCTCCTCCCACCCCTCCAGCCTCCCCCTCCCAACGGCCCCACATTCCCTCCTACAGAAGGTAAGGCCTCCCATGGGGAGGTACATTTAGTAGAAGCAGGTCCAAGCCCCTCCTGCTGCCTCAAGACTGTGCAAGGTGTCCCATCATAAGTAGTGGGCTCCAAAAAGCCTGCTCATGCACCAGGGATGGATTCTGATCCTACTGCCAGGGGGGCCCTTAAGCAGATCAAGCTATACAACTGTCTCGCTATGCAGAGGGCCTAGTTCAGTCCCATGCAGGATCCACAGCTGTTGATCTAAATTTCATGAGTTCCCACTAGTTTGGTTTGTTTGTCTCTGTAGGTTTCTGCATCATGATCTTGATGCCCTTGTTCACAGATTTCCTCTTCTCTCTCTTCGACTGGACTCCTGGAGCTCAGCCTGGTATTTGGCTGCGGATCTCTGGCTGAAGCATTTTTTTAATGATCAATGAAGGCCCTATCTCCTGATATGTATGTGAAATTCCACAGATTCATGTACTTTCTTCTCAACATTCAAGTACAACAAGGCCATCAGAAGACAGCTATTTACATTTTACTAAAAAACTCTTTAATTCTGTCTCTGTGGTTGGTGCTACAAAGACATAGCTGGGTGATAACAACATTTTCTTTAGTTTCGTGAAGTGGATGTCCAGGCCAAAGCACATTTGCATTCTAAAAGGAAGGAGGAAATTGGACCTGCACAATTTACCACCCAATAGTCTGTCTCTGATCTTCAGCCTGATTGTGCTCAGGCTCCCAGTTCTTGGGTCCAAGGAGATAATGATGCAAGCTTAAGAGAGAAAGAATCTGTATGTTGGAAGCTCTGTATCATTACCTTGATACAGTTGATGTTCAGGGCATTTTGATTCTAGTTTGTCCTTTTACTGTTAACTTTGGTAGTAGTTGATGAGTTTGCATAAAGAGGAACTTTATTTACCTGCATTAGGAGCAAATTAGCTGGAAAGGTAGTGGTATGAGAGGGACTTCTGCTGAGCTAATATGAACCCACAGAATAGAGTTGAAAGTACGTGTTAAAATTTTAATAACACTCTTTTATGTACACAATTAAAGGCCACTGAAATCAGAGGTGCATTACTAAGCAGCAATTCCCCAGGGGCCAGATTTAATGAATAATTAATTCTCACTTGTGTTGTGTCTTTTCATATTTTTGGCTTGTTAGTATCTCTTTGAAAAAAAAAGAATGTGCTTCATAATAAATTCCTATTAAACCTGCCTTTCAACTCTAAGCAAGCTTAGTTCTAGGTAGAATAGTCTGTGATTCAATAATTCACTAATTCAGTCAGTTTCTGACTCTTGATTTTCTAGGGGCTCTTAGGTTATTCTTGTCCTTAATTTAATTCTGTCTTTTTGAAATGGAAAGAACAATTTTTAAATCACATACATTAACTGCACAAAGGGAGAGATCTACGTATGTCATTTCCAGATGTGCATATAATGTACTGAGATCATATTTACCACTTCCATGATCTTTGCTTACCTTTTCTGTTCTCCTTTTCCATATCCATGTTAGGCTTGCTTTATTGTCATGCTGACACTCTCCCATCCATAGTACAGGATACTTTTCTTCCTGAGTCTGGAATATTTCATTTAACATGATGCTCTCCAGGTCAGTCCACTTTCCTTTATAGACATAACATTATTCTTCCACACAGTTTAGTAAAATTAAAGTTTGTATATTTTTGAGGAATGTCTATACTTATTTCCAAAATAGCTGTAATGAGATACACCCCATCAGCAGTGTTTGTTATTATTCATTTACTTGATGATAGCCATTCTGACCAAAGAGAGATAGAATCTTAGCGTGTTTCAATTTGCATTCCTCTTGTTGCTAAAGATTTGAACATGTTTTCATGTTTTTAGTAGATATTTGTACACTAAGGGTACGGATATCCCAACATACTCATAGGATCTTGATTATTATTCTGTTGTGTAGACAATAGTTATTTATTTATTTATTTATTTATTTATTTATTTATTTAGTTAGTTAGTTAGTTAGGTGCAGAAGATATTTAGTAAGTTAGTTTGTTTGTTAGTTAATAAACTAGTGGTTAGTTAGTTTTGTTTTTTGTTTTTCTTTTTTAGGCTTCACAGAAACTTTGTAGCTCAGGGTCATCTAATCTTAGAGCAATCCTTCTGCCTCAGCCCCACTGATACTTCACTCTTCTGTGTTCCCCTTTCCTGAGCCTGAAATTATATAGGTAAACGTATATCAAAAATCTATAGTTATAATTTAAAATGCTTCCCCTATGTTTTTCACTTGTAGTTTCCAAGTTTTAGGTTTTACATTCATATTGCTTTGTTATCAAATAGGAAAGCAGTTTTATTCATTTTAGGTTTTACATTAACATTGCTTTGTTCTCAAATGGGAAAGCACTTATTCATAGAGACCAGAAGCTGGAAACAACACATATGTGAATCAACAGGAAAACAAATAAACACATTTAGATAGAGTCAACTCAGGAAATATCATTCAGTAATTCAAAATATTAAAAAGCCACGCCAAGATCACTACATTAAATGAAAGAATTCCAATATAAAGGAACATACAGAGACTAGGGATAATACCAGTAGCATTCTAAATTTGCTCTTTGCCTCAAATAGTGAATGCTCAGGTTTAAAATGGCAGCAGAAAGGGAGCTGTGAAATGCCTTTCTTGTTCAGGCAACCCTACTGTAGAGATTGTATCCCCATCCTGTTTATGTGACAATATCTTGCAGGAGTTTTTTGTTCTTCAGGCTCCTACAACTTTTTTTTGGGGGGGGAGGGGCACACTTCCATGATTTTCCTGAGAGGTGTAGGGGGTGAATTGCAGTTGTATCAGTCAGGGTCAGACACCTCACAGTCACTTATTCTCTGCATTTAACCAGTTGTGGATCTCTGTGATAGTCTGCATCTGTTTAAAAAAAAAAAAGAAGCATCTTTGGTGAGGATAAGAACAGCTCTTATTTGTGGTCATAAAAATAAGTATTTAGAACACAGTTAGAAATTTTATTAATTTCAGAAAATCATAATAGCAGGTTCTTCTCTCTTGTCCATGACTTCTGCTGCTATGGTTACTTGGCTAAGTTTACAGTAACAAGCATTAACCTCATCCTATTGAGTGGCCTCAAGTTCAATTAATGGCTAATGGTTAGACAGTTGTTAGTTATCCCCAAGGCAAATTCATCACTGTTGTACCACTGTAGATATCTTGCCAGTCCAATAACTTTTGTGGTTCTTAGACTTTATAGGTATGTAGAACTACCTATTGCTTTTCTCTTGGTAGCTTATATAGCTAGCACCTTCCCTGTACTGTAAGAACCTAGTCCTCAGGGAAGAGCTTTCCAGGTCAGTTCTA
>CABHPQ010171645.1:33546-59004 GCA_902168405.1 Peromyscus aztecus | reverse complement strand
TTGAGACAGGGTTTCTCTGTGTAGCTTTGTGCCTTTCCTGGATCTCACTCTGTAGCCCAGGCTGGCCTCGAACTCACAAAGATCTGCCTGCCTCTGCCTCCCGAGTGCTGGGATTAAAGGCGTGTGCCACTACTGCCCGGCTTAACTACTTCTTAACACTCCCCTGGCAATACCCACCCAAATTGTGGGCTAATAACAAACTGTAGCTTTTTGTTGTTTTTTTTTTTTTTTTAACAACATCTCAGTCATTTGATTTTAACAACAAAGACTCAGGATCCAGATGATGGAGTGAAAATCTGGTAGCTCAGAGAGGCACCACATGTGTGCAGTGTTCACAGAGGCTGGAAGAGGATGTCAGAACTTTTGGGACTAGAGTTATAGGTAATTTTGAGCTGCCATATGAGTTCTGGGAACATCTACTCTACAGAAGGACCCAGCGTTCTTAACCACTCATCTCTCCTGCCCCAATAAATAGATTTTCACCTACTTAACTTTTATTTTGTATGTAAAGTGTTTCTTAAGATGGTATACATGCTTGTCTGAACTGTTAATGTTTGGAGGTCAGAACAGGGGTGGATAGCATAAATAAATCTAATCACAAGCTGAATCAATGCCTGGGGGAGCACTGAAGTAGTTGTTCTCTATACACCAATACCCACTTTAAATAGATTTTTAAAATATTATCACCACATCTTTCTACTCCCTGACTCTACATTATGTAATAAAATAGGTGCAACACTGGTTAAACCAAACAATGACTGAAAACTAACTCCGTATTTTGTCTCTTTTGAAGGCATATTTACCTAAGATTCCTAAAAGTTTATAATTTGCTTTGAATGTTCATCACTAAATATGAGTCCCTTCTCTTTACACTTTCATGAAAAATGGCTGCAGAAGCTGGTTTAAAATGAAAGTTGACTATTGAAGATCTAAAGAAACTGGAGGACATGTTTTGGAATATAAGCAGATTAATCCTAGCCTTTTCTTTTAAAATGCAAACATAATGTATAAAATCCACAAGCTGAATGAGGATTTGCAGGGGGCAGTACAGAACATCCTCCACTGTACTTCCAAATTAAATATGACATTAATTGGAGTCATTTAATGCAGTTTGGATCTGCTCTGATGGCCATTTTAATTGGATTGCCACCGCTACGAATAGAGAAACTGATGACAAGTTGACAATGTTAGTAATGCTAGGCTTCACTCATGTACCACCTAAGAAGATGCACGCATAATCGGTCAAGTTCTCCCGTCATGTCTCTGTTTTAAAATGCAGTGTGTGATTCAGTAACCGAGCAAGCATAGTGCCTTATTGTCAATGCTATGGCCTGTGTTCTGTGAGGCTTTTTTCCTAAATTGAACTGTGTATCTGTTTGCCTGCTGTAGCTTCTGGTTACATCATGTAATTACCAGGAAGTCCTTTGATCCCAAGGCAAAGCTTTCTATCAGGGATTATGAGTGTGAGAATGAGACCCTGGAGTTAAATGTAAAATTGAAAAGGGATGAGACTGATGCCAGGAGCAGCAGAGATGGCTGTGGCCTGGTCCCCTGAGAAAACACCGCAACATACAGCATTCTTTCAAAATCGCGTTGGGTTCTCATTTTCTGGTTCTTAAAAAATAGAGCACTAGAAATCCACAAAATTATTCCTTTAATTCCAAAGATCAAGAATCAGGATGAATTTTTAGACTGTCCCCTAAAGAATTTGTGGAGTTTAAATGTTGGATAAACCTGAGGGAGTCATCACATGAGAAAATCACTAGATTGGAGTTTCTGGGTCAGAAATAGTCATCATGCAAACTGTTAAAAAGATCCCCCCACCAGAAAATCATTATTTTTTAATAAATATTTTACTTTACTTTCAGTTGTATAATTATTCCTGTATGACTTTCCCTCAATCTAATTATTTCTTCACTATCAACAGGAATTGACCATTTATAAACAATAACTGCTTGCACAAACCCTTAGGGAAGAGTACTTAATGACTGAAACACTCCCCACCACCACCACATACACACATACACACACATATACACACACACATATACACACATATACATATACAACCGTGTGTATGAAGGTCTGTTTCTCTGTGTATATCCTTATAATAGCAGGCAGATATACAAATAATTTCCTTTTTTTCAATATTATTAAAGTAGAACTTGTTTACCCTGAAATGACTTCAAAACCAGTAACTGAAAGCTGTTGCCATCATCAAAGGCGGCTACCTACTGAACAACCAAATCATGTTTGTTTGCTTGTTTGTTTGTTTGTTTTTCAACTTGAGCAGTCTTTAAATGAGCTAGGGTTGTTGGCTTCTTCCTCATGAGAAAAGTAGCCGGGGCAAAATAAACTTACACATTCTGCATCATCTAGAACACATATCCAAAGCTTTAAGTCCTCTTTATTCATATGCATAAATTAATACAATGCCAAGCCTGTAGTTTTGATGGCAGCGATCCAGACAGAGGGCTCTGTGACTGAAATCATATTGTCCATTATGATTTCGTTATGATACTTGAGGAGCCAGAAGTCATGCATGAAGATGGCAGTAAGACTAATACTTAACAAAACACTCCAGAAAAAAAACATACAGTGTTGCTTTGTATCTGACTGCACTTTCTTCCTGTAATAACAAATCAGAAAATACTAAAGATGGGATAGGCAGGCAGGTAATATGAATACGTGGAGCAGAAATAAAGACACTTGGTCAGACACTGGTTTTTTTTTAATATTGGCATATATTTTACAAAGTTTCATAAGATAATTTCAAGTATATCATGTATTCTGACCATTTTCGGCCACCATACCTTCTCCTTCCTCTCCCCCTACCTTCCTACAATTGTTAGTCTCCTTCATCAACCCCTCATCTGTGGTGTGTGTGTGTGTGTGTGTGTGTGTGTGTGTGTGTGTGATTTTATGTACCTATATACAATCTATGATCCACAAATGAGAAAACTATACAACATCTGTGTTCCTGAGTCTGGCTAATTTTGCTTTACGTGATGGCCTCTACCTACCGTCACAGGACTCAAAGTCACATACCACATCCAGGGATCTTGCAGTATTACTCGCAACAGTAGACTTTTGAAAGAAATGGAATGTCACAGGACAATGAACTTGGCAATTATCTTAGTCTGGCAGTGGCTTAAAGCTTACAAACTTCCTGAGGGTGGTGAGAATAACGGCGCTCAGAGTGTAGATCTGCCCTGGACCAACAGCTTTAGCATCACTGGGGAAGTAACTGGAATGCAAGTCCTTGGGTCCCATTCCAGACGTCTGAATCAGGAACCTCAGGAGTAGATGCACTTTAAGGAGACCTTCTGGATGCTCAAGTTTGAGGACCACTGGATTAGAGGAAGCAGTTACTTGTGAAATAAGAGCCCTGAGATTTGACTGTCAGTTCAATGAGCAGAGGAGACAGACGAGCATCAAGGAGAGGAGTGGGTGAGGCAGACACTGACAAGGTGGAACCTGGTCGGCTTCACTAGCCGCCATCTTTGGTAGCAGAGACTTCCAAATCGGATGCAGGGGACTTGTTACAGAAATTTTTTTCTGGTGAAACCACTCGTAAATTCCTGTCACCGTGCATGGAGACCACTGGCATGCACGGCCATGATTTAAAAAAAGGTTTGCTTTAATTTGAACAATCTAAGGCATTTACACTTAATTAGGCAAAGAACCAGTCTATGGAAAACAATGATCTTTGGGCACCCGACTAAGAAACTTCTGTCAGGACTTACATAATCCTGGAACATCTCTAAATTCATGCAATTTTGGAATATTTTATGGGATTATCTTGTCACATTGACATAATGAAGGCGATTTAGGGCCACATCATAAATGCATATTTACTGCAAGTTCTGAAAAGCATGAGAAAAGTACAGGCTTTCCTCTAATGGGGAGCTGCTAATCACTATTGAAAATTGTAGAAGTGCGGCAGAAACTAAACTAAAATGCCATTTGGCAGCTTTTTGTTCAGGTTATGAGTCTAAAAATTACTTCCTTTTATAACCTTGAATAAATTGTATGGCTCAAATAGGAAAGATGCTTAAGAGTTATGCTAGCTATTAAAATATGAACCTTTATTCATATCATGGACTAAGGCTAGTAAAACTATCCTAAAAAATACTGCTCTCTTGTCAAAAAGTTGTAAGGGGATCCAGAAAGAGTGCTGTCAGCTTGGCTGGCGGGGAAGTTTTCGCTTGACAGTTTACATGACAATGGCATAAGCTAGCTTCTACATCTTACAAAGCTCCAGGGATTGGTCTGACTGGAGTGGGGTACAGGAGGCATTGAAGAAAAGACTAACACAAGGATGAACCAAAAAGCTGGGGTCCAGTGGCCTGGGCCCTCTGATGCAGAAGCTACAGAATCTCAGAAACTCAGTGTGTTTATTGCATACAGCTGAACAGGGAGGCAGGATTATTACACACAGCTGAACATGGAGGCAGGATTATTACATACAGCTGAACAGGGAGACAGGGTTATTACATACAGCTGAGAAAAGCTGTAGTACTCCTTCAGTCTTAGTGCTGGGGACTATGGTGAAGGTGAGATTATCCTTGGCTGATCAGCCTAGTGTTAAATCTGAGAATCACAAGGGAAAAGACCAAACCCACAATTGTCCAATTAAAACAAGCTGTATTTGGGGGTGCACTCAGGACTGGCCCGCTGATTGTCTCACTCTAAGTCAGGATTTGAGAGAGCAGCCCCTGCTGGCCTCTTCAAGTCCCTTTTAGATAGGAGTGATAAGGCATTCACAGAGGTGAGAGAGTTGGCTGTTATACATTGTTAGATTCAAGGAAAAGGAGGGAACAAGGGTAAGGGTGTACATCATGTAAAGGGGGGTGAGAGCAGTTTACATCAGACCTAGGAAACAAGAACTTATTCTCAATTACAATTACAGAAACCTTAACTTGCAAGGACTTAGTAAAAGACAAAGAGGAACTTCTTCTTAACTGTCTTAATTGCGAACTGATCCCTTAACCTGCCAGGCATATTTTTCCTGTTTTGTCTCCCATTTACTTGCAAAGTATATTGTTCCAATTTTGATCTCACCTAGCCAATCAGGGAGTCAGGGAGCCCCATGTTCAGTGAAAGAAACTCTCAAAAAGTAAGGTGGAGAGTGATAGAAGAAGACATTTGAGATTGACTCCTGATGTACACACACACACACACACACACACACACACACACACACACACACGAATTGATTTTTGCTGTTTTTCCCAAGTAGGCTAAAACCACTTGGATGAATTCTCTACCAAAGACAACATTTGCTATTGGGTCCCGTCCAGTTATTTACTTCCCCTGGGTCTCATTGCCTGTTTTCTCTTTTGTTTCCTTTAGCTTTCTAAATTCTTCTGAATTACATACTTGAGTGGGCCATCTTTTCCCTTTAGAGACTTTGTTTAATACAACTTTAAAGGGACATCTGCAGGATGCATAACGGCAACAGGGAAATTTATAAAGATAGAAAGTTATTTCTCATAATCTTGGAGTCTCAAGAGTCAAAGGTTAAGATGCCAGCAATCCCAATGTGTGCTTCACAGAGGATTCCTCTAGCCAAGCCCTCTGTCTGCCTGTGGTAGGTGGGCAAAAAGGACCTAACAAACACAATCAGGAACTTAAGGGCACTGTCTTAGCCAGGGTTTTTATTGCTGTGAAGGGGCACCATGATCAAGGCAACTCTTATAAGGAAAACATTTAATTGAAGGTGCTCACTTACAGTTTCAGTGGTTCAGTCCATTATCATCATGGCAGGGAGCACTAACTTCTTTGGTGAGGGGAGAGCCCACATGACATGGTCACACCAAAGGCCACACTTCTTAATACCACTACCTTGGGGGTGAGAGCTCAACAATTGATTGTACTAAAGGACAGGGCATTCAGACCACAGCAAGTCTCGATGCTGCACATTTCGTTCATTTGCCCATTTCTTGAGTGTCAGAGGATGTTTATATCACAATGCCATGTCTGTTTCACTTCTCATTCCAGCTAATCAAGGGAAGCACTACAGTAGAGGCATTAATTCTCTTTTAGGGCATTCAATAGAGAATAAACTGGTACAAGCCATCATGCCCTGTGTCCACAGAGCATTTTACAGCTTGTTAAATCCCCTCAGAGCCATTGACTCACTTAAAAACCCAAGTGTTGAAAATAATGAAAAAGAAAAAAAATATTGACTTTTCACTTTGAAGCTTGAGTGCAATGTTTTGTCTTCAAAACTGTCTTGATAAGTATCTCTGTGTAACTGCATATCAAGCTAATACAAGTGTAAAACACCTTAGTAGGAACTCAGGAAACAATGATCTCTTTTCTGAATTTCAAAGGCACAATCCAAGTATGCTGTAATGTTGAAGAATAGCTACAATGTCGCCTGGATTCTAAAATTTCTATCAATATTCCATGCCTATAGATCTTGCAATATAGTTGGGGAGACAAATTGTATACTATCATTTTTTCATTTATTGTTTAAAAAAATCACCACCCTCTCAAAGTTTATGGCTTAAAATAGTAACTACTATTTATTGTATATTTGAATTTCTGTGAGTCAGATTTTGGAAGTGGTCTGGATAGACACAGAACCTCTCAGGAAGGTGTTTGTCTTGGCTTGATTAGTTGGAAGATCCACTATTGGGAGCTCATTCATATAGCTGCAAGTTGATGTCGGACAATTAGTACCCATGTTTGTCCCTCTATTGTGCTACATGAGTACCTTTATGATGTATTTCCCAGCATGTATCAAGAGAACAATGTTGAAACTGCAATGTATATTATATAAGTGACCTAGCCAAACAGGCACAAAATGTCACTTCTGCTGTTCTTTTGGTCACTAGACGCAGCCCTGATGTAGTATGGAAGTTCAGCCCACAAAGGTATGGGTACTGGAAGCCAACAAAACAATAGTGATATTAGGGATTCAAATAAGGGTTACTGAGACATGCTCTTCTGGTATTAAAGGAGAGATCAAGGAGGCTGGGAGTGGGAGAGTAGAACAAAATGATAAAGCACCACAGAATTTAGGAACTGAAGGATCTAAAGTTCATGACTGTGGTGATAGAGCATGACACAGAACAAGAACTTCCTAGAAAACAGAGCCAAGAAAGGTAACCTGGATAGCATCTATAAACATTGCAGTATCAGGGCTGAGGTTAAACAGAGGCCAAACTGGGAGATGAAATCTCCTATGAGTCAGCAGCAAAGCACATTGGCTAATTTGATGAAATGCCTACTGTAAAACAGATGTGGTTAAGGAGACCTTGGTTAGGGTGGTTAAAAAGTCACTGCAGCTACTTAAGTTTGAGACCTGGCAGTAGTTATAAATAAATGGTAGTGAAGAAATTATGGGTATGTAAGATGTTTTAGAAGAAGAATAAGCAAATGTTAGTTGTAGACAGTTCCTGAACAGAGCCACCAAAAGCCTTGTGTTACCTAGACAACGAGACTACTACAGGCTAAAGGTGAGCTACTATTAATATGCCTTTGCCATCAGAACCAGAGGGAAGACAAGAAGCTATGAGTAGAGAAGGTGAGTAGAATGGAGAAGTGGGAGAAGAGGGATTTGTTGAAACTCTGTTTTTACTCATTGCACAGTTCCTATCAGTTTCTCTTGTCACACTCTTCATTTCAGAAAAAGATGTTGAGACATTGAAAGTGATTCGTTTTTCAAGCAGTATATTTCACACTCTTTCAATAGAGATCTTGACTATTTCTCTCTAATGATGCCGTGATTTCAGCTCAATCAACAGCTAAGATGAGAATCTGGAAAGCAAGAAATATGAGGTAAGGGAAGCTTGTTTAAATGACTCCAGTAATCATCACTTTTGACACCAAGGCCAAACAAAAAATTGTGGCTGAAACTTGGCCAGTGTTTTTCTTTACTTTGCTTGGCCAGTGTTTTCTTTATCAGCTAGTGACCTTGTCTTGTGAATGTAGAAAATTTCAAGTCTTCTTATGATGATAATAGATATTTCTCAATATGTTCCTTTTTTAAAAAATGCAGCTCCCACAAGCTTTCCATGGTATTGCCCCCAGCATAATGACTTGATTGATTTAAAGATGGAAACAATCATCATCAAGACATATTTGCTAAATATCTCATTACACAAAGAGCTGAGCCATAATTACTTGGAACACTTCACATGCACACGTAGGCAAAAACAAGATCAGTTTTACAATATCAGTGCAGGTGGTAAATGTGATTGAGACCATCAGAAGAAACCAATGAAGTCTGGAAATGTGGAGCAATGGGATAAAGGGGTGCTCAGAATGTTCTAGAAAGTATAATACTGCACTGCCTAGGCATGATAAAGTCATTTCATTACAAAAAAAAAAAGTTCAGTCATAAACAACATACAACCAAAGCCCAGTGCACTACAGCCAGCTACAGAAGTCATTGACCCGTGTATGCCAAGCACTGGATACTGGAACACAAAGAGGGTAAAAAAAAAAAAAACCAACCCAAGGGCAAGCTGGTGTTTAAGTTTATCTCTGTGCATTTCAGTGTGTTGGCTCTTTCTAAGCTCAGATTACTACAACCTTTAAAAATACCTGATCAAATGTAATAGATTTTAGTCTCACCTCAGAGATGTTGGCACATGTACATTAATTAGATTCTATACAGAAAAAGCAAGATAAAGAACAATGAATACACCATTGAATGTCAGGCACATATAATACACATTGATAACAAATACTTGGGGTACATGAATACATGGGTCTAATATGTTATGGATATCATATAGAAGGATCTCAAATGAAATGCAAATACACATATGTGGGAAGAAAAAGTAAGGAGGTCTATAGAGTGTGTCAACTGGGTCTGTACATTAACATGGAATTGCTTGCTTCCTGACCCCCTATATGTTTAGCACTGTCCTTCAACCTTGAGTGTGGTTTGGATTGTGGATTAGGTTACAGTTAAAGTATGAGAGTCATATCTGAAATCTGTTTGACCTCCTCATGGAACCTAGAACTGCACCCAGGACATCAACAGAACTCAGAATATATTTGGTGAGAGATTCACCATGTTGCCTGAGATTCACATGGCTCTCATTGCTCATCCACTCCACAGCTTCTATTGTCAGGGGGAAATGTATAACTTCTGTCAGAACTGTCATGCTAAACAAATGAGCAGCCTCTTGTGCTTGTCACACTTACAGGGTTCAGGAAATGTGTTTTCAAAATAGGCCTGAAATGATAGGTTTTATCTGTAACTGTTGCCAAGGCAACAGAATAAGGAGGAGACATCTCAGCTAGCTGGCTACTATCTTGTATGTTTTTGTTTTGTTTTGAGTCTTTTCTTCATGTTCTACCATTTGCTTCCATCATGGATGCCAAGAAGAATTCTATCATGACTTAGACATGCTAAGGGGTAACCAGAGTTTATGTATTATCTATATTTATATCTATATCCATATTTATATCTTTATAATTTACCCTTTATATCTTATCCATTTTCTATTTTACTAAGGTTGGTGAGATCAATAATGTCTATGAAGAAGAAGGAATTGCATAAGCATAATGCAGTCCATTGGGGAAAAACAACTCACAGTTTGGAGGTCATTGTACTGGATCGGTTGTAATAAAATGCTGCTGCTAAATATGGAGTAATTCTAGGCTAGAGTGAGACCTTGGGTGTCAAGGAGAAAGCTTTGTTAAAAACTTAACTACATGGCTGTATTTCACAGCATGATTCACAATTAAGAGCAAAGAGCAAGCCAAATTATTTTCAAAAGCATTCATGGGGACCATTAAGGGGTTATGATGACATTATATAATGAAAACTTAAGTTTTACTATGCTGTTTGAGATTACCCATGTCCCATAAAGTGAAGTGTAACACTTGAAGGTAAGAACAGATAATTCCCCAAGCCTTATCCTCATGGGATCCTAGCAGGAGATAAAGTAGAGAGATCTCAAAGTTACGTGGTCCATTGTTTCAGAATATGCTAGAACCATTTCTTCAGATCCTCCAAGACAATCATCCCTGCTAAAAGTGACTGAAACATTTCTTTCCTCCTGGTCTGAGACCCCTATAGTGGGAAAAAGGGAAAGGTTGACAGGTTGTTGTGGCAATCTTCATGCTTCACAAATCTTCCTCTCTGGGCTTCCTTATTTCTTCTAGGGATGAGTTAGGTAGAAGTCAGGGCTTCATAGGCAAGAATGAGACAGAAGAAACAGTAAGCTGAGAGGAGCTATGGCAGGCAGTTGATGTGGACAGAGAGAGGAACGGGCTATTTTTAAAGGGAGGGAGTTCAGTGGAGAGAATGAGAGCATGAAGTGGGGTAGAGGAGAAAAGCGCTATCCGGAAGAATTGGGCATCTGCTCTGTGTCCTCCCCAGACAATCCTCCTGGACAGAACCAGAACAACTCCTGGCCTACGCTGTCCATATCCAGCTCCAACTTCACACATGACCCAGATGGCTGGCCACTCACAGTCTTTTGCCTTTAGACCCCATCAACTCTGTTTTTTAAAGTTCCTCCTTGGCTTTCTTGATTCCTATCTATCTTTGCTTGATGTGGGGACTATACACATGCATTTTCTGGTTTACATGAGGTGCAGATATGGTGGCAAAGAAATTCATAGCACTCACTCATTTGGTTCTCTAAATATTACCTTCCAAACCAGTCTGGTGCGCAGTTCTTTCAGTCTCCTAAACATCTATAGGTTTTGTTTGTTCTCTTTGTTCATTATTTCTCTTTTAATTCCTATAAAGAGGACCATATTTCAAAGTTTTAAGAATAGGGATCAGCATTTCTGCTTTGCCCTCCTTCACTGAGGCTTTAGCCAACACTAAGGCAGAGGGAATCCCATACTAAGGTCTTATCATACACATGTCACTGTGTACTCCCTTGCTCTTCTCATCCTTTGATCCACAGGACCAGTTTGGATGTGTAATAGATTACATTGATTGTCAAATTGACATGCTTTAGAGTCACTAGAGAAACATACTCTTACTCATATCTGAGAAAGAGTTCCCCAGTGAGGTTTAATTGAACTGGGAAGATCCATCTCTCTTATTAACTTCTCTACTTATCCCATCTCTAAACACACACATGAACACACACACACACACACACACACACACACACACACACACACACACCTTGTTATAATACATATATACAAAATTAAAACAGGAATGGAAGTTTAAAACACTACTGACTTAAGACTCCCCTCCGTTTCAGAGTTTTACCCACCTAAAACCATCTCAGAATTGAGGGGTTCATCAGCTGAGCTCCCCAAAGAGGTGGCACTGTCCATCAACTTGGGACCTGGCCCAAAAGACTAAATAGAAGGGAAGAAGCAAGTTCAACACCAGTATTCATCTCTCTGTGCTTCTTGACAGAAGAGACACTGTGACCATCTGCCGCAGGCTCCCGCCACCACGCCTTCCCCAACAGGACGGACTGTGTTCCTTCTTAAATTAACCTTTCTTCTGTTTAGTGGCCTCTTGTCGAGGATTTTGTCAGCAATGAGAAAAGTAACTGATATGAAATCTGATAACTGAATTTTGGACAGTACTTCTCTCTTCCACTCTACCCCATACCATCTTTTCTCCCCACTGGCCTTCCTCCCTTTGAGAATTAGCTTTCTCACCCAGCTGCTGCATCAAGCTCTTTCCAACCTACTTTTCCTTTGTGACTCATTCTAGAAAGTTCCATGTTGGCTTTCTACAGGTTGAAAAAGCTTATTTATTTAAAAAATAAAAATAAAAATAAAAATAAAAGTTTACTTGGCTCTCACTCCCCACCCACATATCTTACATTGTCTTTTGTTACCTATTGGATCTAAATGGTGTGTTCTTTCCATTGTCTGTTTCCTTTGTCAACATTGACTGATACTCTGGCCACCTTGGCACTTCACAGTCACCAAGTGCTTTCTGAATCCCTTAGAGATGGTTCAGCACATTTCTGGGAGAGAGAGAAAAGATGAGCATCAGAGAGATTTAAGATCTGACCTCATAGAATTCAATCTCTGTTGCTCAGAACTCAATACATAAAAAACAGTGAGAGAGAGATAGACCTCTCTGTGTGGTCTGCCAATGTGATGTTTCTCACCTAAGCCATAGAATTGATGTTCATAAAATTCTGAGAAATTCTGAAGTCCTCGTGACCTGTAAAATCTTCCCACCTTGTTCAGAGAAATACCAGTTTTCCTCAGGGTTGGACATATAAAGTCCATAGATGTACAGCCTGAAATCTGAGCTCACATAAACTTTCCCTGGATATGTACTTCAGACATTTTAAATTTCAAGTTTATACATATCCGTTAAATTTTACTTCTGCTGGTATCTGAAGCTGATATTTCAAAATTGTTGGATAAAGACTCTCTTGCGGGGTGTGGTGGTACATGCATTTAATCCTAACACTTGGGAGGCAGAGGCAGGGGAATCTCTGTGAAATTCATGCTATAGCTAAGGCTAGCCTCAAACACACTCATAGCCACCTCCTGCCTTGGATTACAGGCATGAGCCACTGTACCTGGTTTGGTTTCCACTCTTCCTCCACCTTCTCCTGGCTTTGTCAAGAAAAATGCCAGACTGGTTCTTCAATGACTTTTGCTCTGTGGAGTAATGTTCTCCATGCCTACTCAAAGCCACTGAGCAGGAAATAATAGTCCTCACCCTTCTGAATTAGGACAGGAGCCATCAGGACAATGGGCAGAAAAAGGAGGAATCTTCACTGTCCAGTTTAGAGACCCTAAATGGATCACAATCTTCTTCCCATGTGGAAGCATAGTGTTTGAATACAAGAACTCCAATGAAGCATGCAAATGACTCTGAAGGTGGGCAGCTTGTGAGTTTCTGTTGTTTGATTGAATGTGCATTTGATATCTATAAAAAATAAAGGGAAATTTGAACATCTCTGATCTTTTTAAACATGGAACTGTGGAGAAATGTTAAACAAGGTCCAATCTCACAGCTCAAAGTTTTCTCAATGTGTGTTCGTGTGTGATGCACATGTGTATGCAGGTGTGCATGTGTTTGTGTATGTGTCAAGGCTGGAGGTCAATGTTGAATTTCTTCAATTGCTCTCTACCTTATTTTCTGAGACAAAAAATCTCTTGCTGAACTTAGGGAACCATTAATTCTGCTTGACTTTCCAGCCAACAAGGCCCAGAGACCCTCCTTTCTCCACTTCCCCACACCCAAGATTACAGGGATACACCACTGAGCTTCTTTAATGTGAATCCTGGGGATCAAATTCAGGCCTTTATCCTTGTGTGGCAAGTGCTTTGGAAGTAAGTCATCTCCCCAGCCCACAATAGTCTTTCTTATTTTACCTCTGCAACTACTGACTTGTTTTCTATACCAAATATATATTTTTCAGGTTTTGGGGGGATTTTTTGTTTTGTTTTTACAAATTCTACCTATTAGTCAGCAACCAGAGAGTCACTGACCTGCAAGAATTAAAAGCCAAGCAGAAAGACGCCAGGTCCGGAGAGATGCTAAAGAATGGAAGGGGATGGCAGGTCACTGTGGGCTGCCTCAGTGGAAAAAGTTTGCACAAGGTCCTCTTAGTCAGACAGGAGAGTTTCTGTTCTGAGTAAGGCATCCCCTATTTCCTGAGAGAAAGCCTTCAGGTTGTTGGTACTTAGTTTAAAGTATTCCAAGATAGACTTTTAAGTTATCACTATATAGGTGATTCATCACAAAACAGGCAAACCAGTAAAATTTGAATGTGATTTATTTTATGGGTTTATAACAAATATAAATTGATTTCTTTTTTATCACTACATTCCGAGAGTCAGTTCATCTTGTGAAAAGAAAGGGGAAATTATTTTAAAAAAATCCATAAAAGAGTTCCTGGGGAGCTGGCTCAGTGAGTGAAGCATTGCCATACAAGTGTGAGCATCCCGGCCCCCATGTGAATGCCAGCTGGGAATGGCAGCCTGCCTATAATTATAGGGGTTGGAGACGGAGAGAGGGTACCCTGTGAGCATCCTGGCTCACAGACTACCCAGACTGTGAGTTCTGGGTTTAATTGAGAGATACTGTCCCATATAAAAGGTAGAGAGCAACCCAGGAGGACCTCAGACATCATCTGCAGGCTTCTACATGCATGTACCTCCCCCAACACACAAAACATGTATACAGACATAGATGCCTGCACCACACACTTGGGGACACGTGCAAAACTACTAGTTCCTACAAAATGTTTAAAGGAATGGGACACTCCATCTGTCCTGGAATTTAATCCCTTCCTCCAGGAGCTGAGACCTCTCTCTTTGAGACCTGAGCAAACCCAATGTCAGCCAAGGCAATGTCAAGCCACTCTGGTATTTCTGAGGATGCTTCCAAAGCTTGTTAGAGTGGGTGTGTAGCTCAGAGTGTAGATGAGATTTCCCTGAGGTGTAAATGGCGCCTCACTTGTTCCAATTTGGATTTCTCCTCAGCTGCCTCCTACTTAACTTTTCAAGCTTTTGTTACTATTCTGGTTTCCCATAGTACCAAATTCTAAAGCAGTCTATAAAACTGTATTGCTCTGCTTCACACGGAAAAAAAAAATCCCACATTTTTGCATCTCCTGCTGGGGAATATGGCTGTAAATATTGGCAGGCTCACAAATGCCGTGATCCTTAAGCATCCAGGCATTTGGCCTGTTGCTTTCCTTCCGTTTTACAGCTTTTAAAATATGGACTGCGGAGGTAGTGAGGCTCAGGGGCTAAAGCTCTCTTCAAAAAGTGCATTTTTCATGACAGAGCATATATTAATATATGCAGGTTAAAAAAAAATAACCCTTCCAGAAAGGAGCTCTAAGATGGATTTTTCTATCCAGATCTCCAATATAATTTGACTCCAAGTACGACTCAAGGCAACACCTTATTAATTCTCATCACTCAATTTTATATTCCTGTTTTTCTTAAAACTAGGGAGGTGGCTTTTTCTGTCAGAGTGACACATCACACCTACCTACTCTGCTCTGCCTCTTCTCACAGATGTCACCTCGCACCCCTGAGTTCAGACACTCCTGGGGCATACATGGTTACCTCTGCACACACCAGGGGAGCGGCTGCCTGACGTGTTCACTCTGGGTCTCAGACCTGAGCAAGCCTAGCACAGGCTGAGGCTATGTCAAGACCAAGTTGGTGAGCTTTGCTGTCCCTATTCCCTCCTGGACCCCAGGGCCAAGTGGAAACTACATTCGCCTCACAGCAGGCCATGGCCTCCACCCTGTGATCAACTCCAGTCTTACTTTGTTTCCGCCCTCTTCTTGATCTTCCTTTCAGTCTCGTGGAAAGAAGAGCAGAGCTTGGGGGAAAACATGAAAATGTTCTTTGTCTGAACCACTACACGTTTATGCTCCTGGGCCCTCCCTGTGCTTCTCAGCGGCCTTAAACAGCCCCTGCTCTGGATCCTGCTTTCCTAAGTCTCCTCCTCAAAAACTCACCCTGACCAAGAAAAGAAGAGCTGACACAAGTCCCCTACGAATCCCTCCCCTCTAGTGACAAGTGCTTGAGACTCGCCTGCTCTTACATAATTCCTTTGCACAAATCTTCCTTGCAGGAACACTTCCCCGTTGCACATCCTACCCCTGAGTGATGGTGATACGTGTGTGTTGGCGGGAGGGGCGGCAAACCTATTGTGAACACGGCAGAGGCATGCAGAGAAATTCTACCAGGAGGGACTGTTAAGATCCTGCCCTCACTCCTGCATACGCCCAGCTCGGGGTCTCGCGTCTTATGTCATTAGGGGGCGCTGGCCACTATGTATGCGCTCACACAGCGTGGTCACACAATCTGGGCCTTAAAAGCGGGATGCAGACCCACCCTCTGCTCAAGGGGATTTATTAGAATGCCTTATAGGCTGTGGTCCAGCTAACCCCAAAAAAGCTGTCTGTGAATGGAAGGTCCAAGAATCCAGTAGTTGTTCAGCCCATGAGAGTGGATGTCTCAACTGGTCTTTAGTATCCCAAAGAAGTAGGCTCTAATGCCAGTGAAGAAACAGATTTGTTAGCAAGGCAAGAGCAAGGAAAAAAAGAGAAAGAGAGCTTCATTCTTCCATATCCTACACAGGCTTCCATCAGAAGGTGTGGCCCATATTAAAGATGTGTCTTCCCTGTGGTGATATTTTAATTGTGCTGAAATGTGATTTTATTTGTATAAATAAAGTTTGCCTGGAGATCAGAGGTCATTAGCGAGCCAGGAATCAAAGTCAGGTGGTGGTAGCCCACACCCTTAATCCGATCACATGGCAGGCAGAGACTCTGTGTGGTCAAGGATACAACCAAGCGTGGTGACCTTTGAGTCTTTAATCCCAGTATCAACCATAGAGACCAGAAGGTCTGTATAGACAGACAGTGATGAGAAAGTCATGTGGCTGGGCTTAGAGACAATGAAAAGGCAGAACAGGAAAGCAATAAAATGCAAGACACACAGGAAGAAGGTCTCTCTCTCAGGGGACGGATGACAGTGAGTGGTAAGATAAGGTGGTCTTGGCTCTTTGCTAGTGTTCAGATCTCTTGGGCTTTTAATTCCATATTTGGCTTTGTGTTTCTTATTTAATAAGACCATTTAGAATTTTGTCTACACTTCCCACCTCAAAGATCTAGGTGAGAAGTGGCTCTTCCCACTTAAAATGATTTAATTAAACAAAATTCCCCACAGGTGTGTGCTGTGGGATGTTCTGTATGGCAAATGTGTTGCTCTGATTGGTCAATAAATAAAACACTGATTGGCCAGTGGCTAGGCAGGAAGTATAGGCGGGACTAACAGAGAGGAGAAAAGAGCAGGAAGGTGGAAGGAGACACAGCCAGCTGCCACCAGGACAAGCAGCATGTAAAGATGCCGGTAAGCCACGAGCCACGTGGCAAGGTATAGATTTATGGAAATGGATTAATTTAAGATATAAGGACAGTTAGCAAGAAGCCTGCCATGGCCATACAGTTTGTAAGCAATATAAGTCTCTGTGTTTACTTGGTTGGGTCTGAGCGGCTGTGGGACTGGCAGGTGAGAGAGATTTATCCTGACCGTGGGCCAGGCAGGAAAACTCTAGCTACAAGTGTGCCCAGCCATTTTTGGGTTTTAGTTAATTCCAGATGTATTCATGTATTCAAGTTGACAACCAAAATAGACATCACCATAAGGAATATTAAGTACTGTTATGGGTTAACGCTCTTGTACACTGTAAAGATTTGTCACTTGAGTTGGTTTAATAAAACACTGATTCACCAGTAGCCAGGCAGGAAGTATAGGCAGGGTGAGCAGACTAGGAGAATTCTGGGAAGAGGAAGGGCAGAGTCAGGAATCACCAGCCAGACACAGAGAAAGCAAGATGAGAATGCCCCATTGAGAAAGGGTACCAAGCCACATGGCTAAATGTAGATAAGAATTATGGGTTAATATAAGTATAAGAACTAGTTAGTAATAAGCCTGAGCTACCAACTGAGTATTTATAAATAATATTAAGCCTCTGAGTCAATTATTTGGGAAGCGGCTGCTGGGTATTTGGGAATAGGCAGACAGGAGAGACACTTCCACCTACAAAGTACCTAATAAAGGGACTAGGAAATGTCTCACTTAATAAAGTATTTGTCATGCAAGCATGGTAACCTGAGTTTTATGTTCAGATCCCATGTAAAAAGCTGGGTGTGGTAGCACACACAGTCTCCCTTTGTAGGCAGCTTAGAATTTGCTCTGTAGACCAGGCTGGAACTCACAGAGATCTATCTGCTTCTTCCTCCCAAATTCTGGGATTAAAGGCATGTGCCACCATACCCAGCAGTGTCATACACATAATAGACATGCTAAGGAGTTAGAGACAGGTGGGTCCTTAGGGTTCTCTTCAGGTCAGTGAAAGTCCCTGTCTCAAAACACAAAAGTAAATTACCCTTGTGGAATAACAATCACTGTTATTATCCTCTGGCCTGCTCTCTCTCTCTCTCTCTCTCTCTCTCACACACACACACACACACACACACACAAACACACATGCATACCCATATGACCACATACAATTGCACACATATACATATGCACACAGAAAATAAGTATCTAATTAGAAATATTTCAGAGGATTTTCACAGAAAACTAATACCTCAAAGAACTTGGGATCAGATGTTCTTGAATAATTTATTTTACATTAATGAAATATATTACAAATGTGATACAAAAAAAGAAAGATAGATCAAATAAATCAAACGTAGACTAATGAGCTAAAATGAAACATGAATTAAACATTAAATCATTATGATTTTGAAAAAAATATAAAAATGAAAATTTAAAATGTACCATGCTAATAACCATTGTTTCTGTTTGTGGCTACTGGCTTTGTTCACTGGAAAAATGTCAGGAATACTGACATCAAAACCACAAAGCCACAGCTTTAAATGACCGCTCAGCTTTGACACAACCCAGTTCAATATTTATAATGACATCTTTTTACATGAAATCAAATGTTGGGGTTTTTTCTGTTCTCTTTATATTTTTACACACCCAAGAACATACATACACTAGAAACATGAGAGTGCTCAGGCCAACAATATTTAATACAGATCTATTTAGACACTTAAAAGAGCTGACTCTTTGATTAGATATTCTCAGACCCTAAAATTGCCTCGGCTCATGTGGGATAAACCCATATGTTTATGATGGTCTGCAATTTCTGCAAATTGTTCACCATATGGTGTTATGAGAACATTTAAAACTATGTTGGACCCTGGCTGTATTAAAAATCTCAGTAGTTCATACACGCTTTTGAAGATGGGTGTAACTTCAATTTTTTTGTGTGTACCTTTTATAAGTTCTTTTTTATATAACAGATGGGATACATTTGCTCAAAGAAATAAAGTAATTACATTTTTTTTAAGTCAGTCATGAATCTAAGTAATCCCTCATCCTGGCAATGAACATCTACTCAGGAAACTTGTAGTGATTTTAACAATAATTACATTGGGGTGAGGATGATGGCTACATAATTGATGATAATAATTTTACTCTTGTGGAGTCTGATTTACCTAAGCAATTTGCCTTGAGAAGTGATGCTTTGGTTATACTCTAGCTGGCTTCACGGTGGTTCCATCACTATTCTGCTAAGAAGCACGAGGTGTAAGATACAGCATCTCATAAATGGACTGGGAAGCACCAAGAAAGAAGTGTTGTGACTCATGAGATCGTTCTATTGCATAGGTTGAACCCATGCACACTCAAATTTTAAATCATGCATTTAGCTTACCACTGAATAACATATTGTGCCCACTCTTTCCATGTTATCCTGTAATGTGTGGGAAGTGAAGAAAATAATTTCTTACCACCATGTTGGCCAACGCTTGCATGCACCACGAAAAGCCATTGAAAGAAAAATTTCTGTGGTTACTTCAGATTGGAGGGAAGAACACAGAGATGCTCATAAAAATTCAAGATCAAAACCAGATGCGGTGGGTCAGGCCCTTAATCCCAATGCCAGGAAGGCAGATCTCTGTGAGTTTGAAGCCAGCCGAGTCTATATAGAGCTGGATACACAGTGAGACCCTGCCTCAAAAAAAAATTCAAGATGAAGTATTACAGTGTATTCAGTTTCTAGAAAAATTTAATAAAACTTTTTTTAAATCAAGAGAAAAGGAAAAGATAAACATAAAACCAAAACAAAAATGTGCAACTAGCTTCAAATAGAAACAGATTTGATTACAAAGGAAGATAATATCTGCTGTGGGATGGTCTGTATGTCAAATGTGTTGCTCTGATTGGTCAATAAATAAAACACTGATTGGCCAGTAGCCAGGCAGGAAGTATAGGCGGGACTAACTGAGAGGAGAATTGAGAGAACAGGAAGGCAGAGGGAGACACTGCCAGCTGCCGCCATGACAAGCAGCATGTGAAGATGCCAGTAAGCCACGAGCCACGTGGCAAGGTATAGATTTATAGAAATGGATTAATTTAAGTTGTAAGAACTAGATAGCTAGAAGCCTGAGCCATTAGGCCAAACAGTTTAAATAATATAAGCGTCTGTGTGTTTATTTTATAAGTGGGCTGTCAGACTGCCGGGGCTTGGCGGGACCCGGAAGAAAACTCTCCAGCTACAAATATCAGATTTAGATTAAGAATGAAAGTTATACAAGATTATGGATGGCTTATCTAAAGCAAATGGACATTTAAAAAAGACAACTAGAAAAAGAATTGATAAGCACTAAACAACATCATAATGATAATATCATTATCATACCAAAACAAGCTCAAGGAAAATACAGAAGAAGAAACAAAGGGCGGGGCTTGGAGGTACACAGCTTCATCTCAATTCCTGTTCTTTCTTTTGCTTACTGTGTGCAGCTGAGATGTGATCTCTGAGTTTCCCACTCCTGTTACCATGCATTCCCTGCCGTCATAGACATCCAACCCTCCAGAACCATATGTCAAAACAAACTCTTCCTTAAGTTGCTTTTTGTCATGGTATTTCATCACAGCAACAGAAAATAACTAATGTACATGATGTGCAGAAGCAGTCCAACGTCTCCATAGAAGCAACATGCTGTTGTCATTTTCTTGTGTGTTTTCTGTTTATAATGTCTTATTAATGTTTTCTTTTTATGATCATGTTTGTACATTTCATGTTTGCTATTGTTGCTATTCCATGTCTTTTTAGTTTTTTTAGCTTCAAAGGTCACGCATCTCATGTTTAAACTTGTACTTTTTTAAACATGTAAAATCGGCTGCTATTCAAGTTGATATTATCTGCAAGTTTTCCACTCTCTTCATGCATCATTATCCCTTTAGTTTTTCAAAGTGTGCCTTAGAGATTTCTCATCTGTCTACATCTACCTGCATATACAGAGCAACTTACCTTTTATCTTTTTTTTCCTATCAGGCTCCCTGCACTATATATTTTTTTCCATACCTCCCTTCTTATTGTATAGCTAAGCCTTCCCTTCCCTTCCCTCCTTATGCTTCCCGTGAGTATCTATTACTTTGAATAGAATCAAACACACAGATGGAGCTTTCACATTAACAAACATTAACTATTCTTGATAGAACACTATATAATAATTGTTAGAACAGGATGTAATTGCCATTGTCACGTGAACTTAGATTATTTTCCTCACTTAAAAAAATGTAGCTTATAATATATGTATATTCCTACACAAAGATCTTATTATACATATTTAGGCTTTCTTTGAAAGAAAGTGTTATTTATTTATGTAGCTATTTTTGCTGCAGTAGATGCTCTTATATATGTTTTATAATATAGTAAGGAAGAGAGAAAGTCCTCAAGGGGACCTTAACATTCCAAGGCAAACTACTGCATCATCTTGTTGCCCCTGTGGCAGAAGCTCAAGGATCATTTAGAAGGCTGCAGAGGCAGATAATGCATTCTCTTGGCTTCATCACAACTTACCATTAAACTAGGGAGCTACCCAGCTGCTCACACTGAATAGCTGCCCTTAGGGAAAAAGTCTTTTTAGGGAGAGCTGTGTTTTCTTGGTACCACATTGCTAATATCTCTTTAGTAGGAGAGACCTCTGAAACAAAAGAACAAGCTGGAGTACTCCATGACAAATGATCTAATCCGTGAGGTAGGGAATTGCCTGATTATTAGATGAAACATATATTATTATTATTTACACAAATATTAATTTACTCTAAATTAGTGGTCCCATTTATAAGGAAGAAAGAAATAGACTCTCTTAGCCCTAAGCCATCTTCTGACAATGTAGAGTATATTTGTATTTTATAAACTGAGTCCATAAATTTTGAAGATTCTCCACCTTAAAAATCCAATTAGCTAACAGCTACCACAATATATTTTATTTTCATTCTTAAACACAAATTATCACAGATCTAAATATTTCATTTTATCTATCTATGAATCTGTTTATTTTCCTGTCTAAACTCTGAACATTGAATAGGTTAGCACACGTAGTAGATGCTTAATATATTCTTCTCCAAATATAATTAATATAATATTTAAAAATAATTTATATTTATCCTTTGAATAACATAACATCTTGAAATGATGAATAGGCTTTAATTGTATAATGTATATCACCATCAGATCAAATATCCTAGATTCAATAATATTTTCATTTAACATTTAATAGAATTTAGAATTTCCATTCTTCCTAATTATCTTTAAGATGGCAAAAAAAAGTCTTCAAAGCAGTTGTATAATATTGTTCAGAGGGCTACTCCACATCTTTTGAACAAGATTCTAATGAGGGAAGCTATAGACACATTTAAAGTAAGTGTGTGTCACATAGAGGTGACAGGTGACTGTACATTATGAATCATCAGATTTGCTGCCTTATAAGAAGCCCGTGCCTGGCACTGCCTGGATGGCCAGGAACCAGAGACTGGACCGCCCAGAGACCCAGAATAGAACCAAACATGATGGGCAAAAAAAGTCAATGAAATGATTCCCAATGATATTCTGCTATGTTTATAGATCACTGCCTAGCCCATTTGTCATCAGAGAGGCATCGTCCAGCAACTGTTGGGAGCCAATACAGAGACCCACAGTCAAACACTAGGCAGAGCCAGAGAAACCCCAAAGAAGAGAGGGAGGAAGGATTGTAGGAGCCAGCATGGTCAAGGACACCATGAGAACACAGCCCACAGAATCAACTTAGCCAGGCTCATAGTGGCTCACGGAGACTGAAGTGGCAATCAGGGAGCCTGTATGGGTCTGAGCTAGGTCCTCTGCATATATATTGTTATTGTGTAGTTTGGTGTTCTTGTGGGACTCCTAACAGTGGGAATGGGGCTGTCTCTGACTCTTTTGCCTGCTCCTGGGACCCTTTCCCTCCTACTGGGTTGCCTTGTCCAGCCTTGATATAAGGGTATGTGCCCCATCTTATTGTAACTTGTTATGCCATGTTCAGTTGATATCCCTGGGAGGCCTGCTACTTTTTCTTTTTTCTTTTTTTTTTTTTTTTGGAAGGAAACAGAAGAGTGGATAGAGGGGAGAGGGGAGGTGGGAGGGAGGACTTGGATAAGTGGAGAGAGGGGAAACTGGTTGGGATGGAATGTATGGGAGAAGAATTTTTAAAAAGGAAGAAGCAGGTGGACTTGTAAAGGTTTAACGGCTCAGTAGAAAGGCAAATAGTCCCACAAACATCTCTACATGTTGAGTCGATTCTTGCACAAAGATGTAGGGGGAAAGAAAAGGAATGAATGTTCTCCAGTCTGTAAGCGCCGTGGAGAGGGCAGGCGTCTGCGTCTTACCCATGGGAAAACTTGCAGCTACAGACACGACACTGTCAGCACAAGGTAAAATCCTAGCAGCAGAGCACAACAGAAGACAGAGGAATCAAATTCCCTGTTTCTTACCTCCATCTGTCTAGAATCTGAGATTAGATCTCATTTTAAAAAGTCAATTTGTTCCTCTTCAATTGGAGATGAATATGAAAAAAATGAATTACCCAAATTAGTTTCAAATGAACCGATGCCGGAGAACTAAATCTAAGTGCAGAAGGATGCAGAAATATATATGTGTATAAGTTTATTCTTTGAGCAAAAAGTTTTAACAAAATATAAAATTATAACATAGCATAGTGGGGGTGGTCAGCAGTTGTAAAATCAGATTTTTATAGATTTGTCTCCAAGCTCCTTCACTTCAATCATGAGTGCTGCTGGAAGAAAGTCAAGCTTCTAGCTTTCCATAGGGCAAAGGGGATGCCTGACTTCAGTCCTCCCACATATACTCTTATTTAAAAAAAACTGTACTTCACAATGATAGACACACATACTCACACACAGATACACAATATACTACACATATACACATACCTAAAACATATACACATACACACACTCACATACAGACATGCACACATACATACACAAATATATACACACAGATCCACAACAGACCACACACATATACACATACCTAAAATATATACACATATACATACACACAAACACACACTCACATACATACACATACACACAAGTTTTGTTTTCTTTATTGTTTATCAATTTTCTGAAATAATTTTCTAAAGTATTTTTCTTTGTCAAGTGTGTCCATTAAAACTTCTCTTCCATCTGGTTGATAGTCAGGAAAATATTAGACTAAATGTCTATAAATGACAGAAGTAACATTTCTTATTCTCTGAAGGAGTTCTAAGTGTGTGTGTGTGTGTGTGTGTGTGTGTGTGTGTGTGTGTGCTTTTCCACACCTTGAACACTATCAGTTTACAATATGTCTCAGTCTTCACTCCTTACTACTGTCATAGACAGAGTGAAAAGTCTATGGCACTCTCAGAATGCACACAGCCCTAAACAAGCCTGAGTCCTTAGACTTTAAAATTTAGAGTATCAAAATATGGCAAAAGCTTTCAAAAGCCCATCAACATGAGACTCATCATTCTTTTCTTCTAGTTAGTACCAAACGGATATCTAATGTTCCCGATGGCAATGACAAAAAATTTGTCTTTAATTTTTATTTTCACTTTTGGAAATGACCAAAAAGTAACAAGTTCAGCACTTGACTTGTTCCAGCCAAGAAAAATAAAAATATTTAAGCCGATCTTCCAGAGTGACACAAAAGAACTCAACAGGACTGATTACAACTCTTTGTGAAAAAGTGTTGTTGGTTATTTTTTTACCCTCTTTTGGGGTGCCCTCCATTCAGCTCCCAAATAAATCACACATGGAGGCTTAGTCTTAATTATGAATGCCTGGCCTGAGTTTGGCTTGTTTTTTGCCAGCTTTTCTTAAATTATCCTGTCTACCTTCTGCCTCTGGACTTTTCCCATTCTCTTACTTCTATAAATCTTGCTCTTACTCCATGGCTTGCTGTGTAGCTGGGTGGCTGGCCCTTGGAGTCCTCCTCCTTCTCTGGATACTTCTCTCTCCTCCCAGATTTCTCCTTCTATATATATCCTCTCTGCCTTTCCGTTCTGCCTATCCCATTCTCCTGCCTTGCTATTGGCTCTTCAGTTCTTTATTAGACCATCAGGTGTTTTATACAAAGTTTAACAGCTTCACAGAGTTAAACAAATACAACATAAACAAAAGTAACACACCTCAAAATAATATTCTACTACAGATAAAGTCTTCTGCTCTACTCTCTCTACAGTGCATAATCCAGACTATTATTTGCAGCAGGCTGATCTTGAAGAGTTGGGTGCAGAATTAGGATAAATTAAAATGTCACAGAGCTCACGTGCCTACTAAGACACAACCAACTTTCTTGAATGGGCTTTTCTCAGGCCTTTAAGTCATAAATTAGTTTCTAGAACTCGTAAAAGTTTGATTCTGGTAGTTTGAGCCCATTTCTATTTCCTTTTAGGAAAGAATGAACTTTTAAAATTCCTTACTCTAGTGTTTTTCCCTGACAGCATTCTAATCAAGTATATTCAAAATCTGTATCTGGTAGTCCATGCAGTAGTTTTACAAAGGCTTAACTAGATTCAGAAAGATGAGAACCACACATTTCTTCTTATATGCAGAATGTAGATTTAAATCTCTCTCTCTCTCTCTCTCTCTCTCTCTCTCTCTCTCTCTCTCTCT